>JAJMIG010000019.1:0-69298 GCA_030583365.1 Sugiyamaella japonica
GCTCGAGTGCTGCCATGTGAAACATCGCAGAGAGCCATCCACCGATGAGCTGGTGAAGAGGGAGACATGGGAATTATTGGAGACTGAAGATGCGGTAGCAGTAGAGCACACCACAGTCAGAAGCGACAGCGGAACGACAGCTGTCTGGCTAGTCTATCAAATCTATATCATCTCAGATTATCTATATTGCTTTCCTGACCGGTGTATCTCACGTAGTCAATGTTTATAGGTGCATCCCATTTCAGAGATAGGTCAACATGGATATACCAGACCCATTGCTCCGGGAAGAGGTCGACCACGTAGTGGGTATGAAATGGGGACAGGTCTCCGCGAAGCGGAGCAACGGGTCTGGGCAGCGCCCAGCCGCCGGAGGCAGAGCCCGGGCGAGCGAGAGAGAGCGCGACTCCGCGAAGCGGAGCAACGGGTCTGGGCAGCGCCCAGCCGCCGGAGGCAGAGCCCCGGCGAGCGAGAGAGAGCGCGACTCCGCGAAGCGGAGACAACGGGTCTGGGCAGCGCCCAGCCGCCGGAGGCAGAGCGTGGGGAGGAGGCGAGAAACGAGCGACTGAATTAGATATCTGAAGAGGGTGGACGGGGGCCAGGAGAGGCCATGCATTATTGGGATGGTCAAAATGAAGAGATACTGGTGCGACGTGGGCGGTCGGTGGCAGGCAGGGTCTGAGAGGTAGAGGTGGTGGTGGTGGTGGCGGTGGCGGCCGTGGTAAGGTCAGAAGGCGGTTTGTGGTGGTGGTGGTGGTCTGATGGGTCGGGGGCGTTGTCGATGTTGTCGGGGTTGTCGTCTTCGTCGTCATCATCGTCGTCGTCATCATCGTCATCGTCTTCGTCATCGTCGTCTTCTTTTGTACGGTCGGCTGAGTCGTCGTCATCGTCGTCGTCGTCGCCATATTCAGGATACCCGCCCAGTTTCATGACGGTTTTATTGACGATTTCGTTCCAGTCCATCATGCCGCCCATGCCGATCTCGCCATAGGACCCGACGACTTTTTCAACGGGCTTGAGGGTCTCGATCCACTTCATCTCTTCCTTGATGGTCTTGATATGCCGCTTGGTGGCCGGATGGTTATATGCATAGCTGGACATGGCGGGGGCAATGAGAATGGGATATTGGGTATTCCAGGCCCGGATGACGTTTGTAAGCAGATTGTCGCAAAGACCAATGGCTATTTTGCCCAGAGTGTTTGCCGACAACGGGGCCACCACGAGAATATCGGCCCATCTTCGCAGTTCGATATGAACGACTGCGTCGGAGCGGCCCTGCCAGTTGGCCCATTCGTCGGCGTCTCGCCAAATACGAATATTGGACGGGATTTCGCCTCTCGAGACAAACTTTTCGGCTGCTTTAGTGAGAATCACCTGAATGGACACCTTGGGTTTGGTATAGATTTCCTCGAGTTTCAAGATGATCTGTCGGAGTTTGCCAGTGGACACGGATCCAGTGGCTCCAATGAGGATATGGATTTTGCCGTCGTCCTGCGGGAGTCGGGGGTCCGAGTTGGATGTAGATGTGTTTGATTGAGGTGGTATTTCGCCAGTAGTGGTAGCACCGGCAATAGCACTGGTAGGAGTGGTAGCACCGGCAGCACCGGCAGCAGCAGCAGCAGCAGCAGCAGCAGCAGCAGCACCACCACCACCACCACCACCACCACCAGAAGCACCAACAGACGCCGAATTCGACGCGGAAGACGACGAGTGGGCATTCGTGCTAGCACTCGTAACAGCAGTCGCAGCACTACCACTACCGCCAGTAGTGCTACCGCCGCTATCGCCCGCATTGTGATCATGGCTATTTCTACCACCAACGCCGTCTCCCTTGATGATATGCTCGAGAATGGCAGACGACCTCGTGAAATCGCTATCACTGCCTCTATCCGAGCCGCTAGCACTTCGGCTTCTGGCCGCTCCCTGGTGGCCCACGACGTCGTTGACCAAGAAATGGGCATGCATCGACCCGTGTTTCTGATGGCTACTGGCGTTATTAGCAGGAGGGTTCAGCGTGTGTGCTCCACCACCTCCACCACCACCACCACCACCTGCACCCCCTTCCAAGGACAACTTCTTGGTGTCATTCACAAGAATCGACTCTGAAGCCGCGGGCTGCTGATGCTGGAAATAGTTGCCAGTCGGAGGAGCAATATCCAGTTTGAAGTTGGGTTTCTTTGAGGGGCCTGAGCTGGGTTCCGTCATTCTGTGCCACGCTTCTGTCGCGCACTTTTCGCACCTCTCTTCGCTGTTTCGCTGTTTCGCTCTTACGACTCTTATGCTCTTTCGCTCTTATGCTCTTCTTCTTATCTGGCCAATGTCCACTTCACTATCACTATCACTCTACTCGATCGCGTCTATCCACGTATATCAACTCCCTATCGCTGACGCTGAACTCGCAATTGGCCACCTATCGCTTCCTCGCTCCTCGCACTTAACTTGCTCGCTCTACTCGTTCTACGCTCTCAAATCTCCTACTCTACAACCTCTCTGCTCCTTCATGCAAAATAAACCATAAACTGCTTCCACCTCTCCCCTACCACCTCTCACTCTCTCCCTTTCCGTTACCCGCCCTTCAGCCCCTCCCGCCGCACCGACCCTCGGGCTCCGTGCCTGCTGAGCTCCGGGGCACCCCGGGCACGCCTCCGGCGGCTGGGCGCTGCCCAGACCCGTTGCTCCGCTTCGCGGAGTGCTTGGACCGTCGGGCCAGGGCCGTGGGGACGGCGGGGGAGTCTGGCGCTGGCGCTGGCTCTCGCTCACGCCCACGCTCCTACTGGCCTGTGCCCGCACGGCTGGCCCGATCAGAGCCCGTCTGATATCTCGCTCCCAAACGATCGATACTCCTTGTGGCTGATAACAGAAACTAATCTGCCCGATAGCCTGCGTGCCGGGACCGCCCCAAGCCCGTATCCCACCGTGCATCGAGCGGCCAGCCAGCCGAAACGTGCTCAATCGATTAGACCAACCCCACCGCTGAGTAGAGTCACTCCCATAAACAAACACAGCAACCACCTTCCTCTCCCCCTCCCCACTCCCGAGCGGCCAGAGCGCGCCCTCGAGCGAAGCTCGAGCCACGGGTCTGGGCAGCGCCCAGCCGCCGGAGGCCATGCCCCCCACCCCCAGGCAAGGCACGGCAACCGAGCAGCGAGCGGTAAGGCTGGATTGGGGCACCGGTGAAAATCTGTGCTGAGGCACACGCACATAACAATAATTCAGGGTTGCTGGAGAACATGGCCCACTCACTCCAGGGACCCAAACACACCAACATCGCCATCTCCACAGCCACCACGCACACACACTCGCCGCCCCATTGTGTGCTGCTTCACTGCCGAGAACTTGTAAGTGTGGAGGTTGTGGCTCCGGCCGGGCGGTGCCCGGACCCGTGGCTCGGTGCGCTCGTTGCTTGGTTCGTTGGCCCCCGGGTCCCAGCCCGAGCGCAGCGAGCCACGGGTCCGGGCAGCGCCCGGCCGCCGGAGGCAGAGCCCCCGCGAGCGGGTCACTAACTGGCGCGAGCAGACTCTGTTGACATGGACCGACGTTGAGACGCTGAAAGAGCCCCCCATTTGGTTTTCAATGGAGACGACCGTTTTGCTTGCTGGCGCGTCGTTGTATTTGTTTGAAGGAAGAGACGAGCCACGAGAGCGAGAGCGAGAGCGAGAGCGAATCGCCAGCAGATGGCAGTGCCAGGGAACTTTGCCGTGGCCGGCGTGGCGGACGTGAGCGAGACCAGGATCGCGGCGGCCAGCGAGGCGGAGCAGAGTCCCAGTCAGAGCCAGCGACGGCGGTCAGGAGGTGTGTCTACGCCCAGTTCGTCAGGCCCAGCGACCCCATTGACCAATCCTAATGTTAATGTCAACGCCAAGTTGGTGCCGCGCAACTTCTACGACTGCCCTATGAACGATCTGGTGCGATTGGTGTCGTCGATGCTGCAAGAACTGGTGTCACTCAACGACGCTCTGCCGTTCAAAACGGACCAATTGACCCGGTTCCACTCACGGTCTGCTCCGGGAATCTCGATCCAGGACTATTTGATCCGAATCATCAAATTTTGCACTCTAGAAAAGTCCATTGTGCTGAGTATAATCTACTTTATCGATTTGCTGTGTACCACTTATGCCAAATTCAACATCAACTCTCTCACGGTGCATCGATTCATGATCACCGCGGCCATGGTGGGCAGTAAAGGTCTGTGTGACTCGTTCTGCACCAACTCGCACTATGCGCGAGTGGGCGGTGTGTCCAAGGTCGAGCTCAACCTGCTGGAAGTCGAGTTTCTCACTCGTGTAGATTATAGAATAGTTCCCAAGGTCGAGCTGTTGAACCAGTATTACGAGAGTATGGTTGGCAGACTAGAAGGAACGTATGCGTTTACCAGCGAGCTGGGAGCGCTTTCGTCACCCACAACATCTACCATCACCACCACCACCACCACCACCACCACCACAACCAACCCACCAGAAGACCATCATCCATCAACTACTAATCAATTCCCACATTCTGCCGTTTCAGAACGGCCGGCAAGCCAACCTCCACTACTCTCCTCGTCCGACCTGAAACCTCCACCTTTAGCAGCTGCCGCTGCCCACCAGCATAGATCGGTCAAGGTCACGCTGCGAGAAGCAGCACTGTCGCTATCAAAGCTCATGCTTCCATCTGATGTTGCGCGAAAAGAAGCCCGAAAAAGCCGCTCCTCAGCCCTCAAACGACGTTTCTCCAATAGTTATTTATCATCGGCCTCTGCGCCCGCCGAGATCCAGCACGACCTTCCCTGTGTGCCGGAAGACGAAAACGCCACCCTCTCTGACCCCGTCGTCGACCCCGACCCCGACCCCGGCCTGGACTCCCCAAAACTAAAAGGACAGTACCCCCCACCGTTAATCCCTGCCGACCAGGACGCCCACGGGTATCCGTCGCCACGTAAACGGGCCACCATGGACGAGCCCGTGCCGCCAGATTTCGACGGCTCCGTCGAAGACGCCAGTATCCAGCATGCCCTGACGCCCAAAAAACCAAGGCCCACGCCATAGATCCGCGCCCGCCCTCTCCTCGAAAAAGCCTGTTATGTATTTTCTAATTTATTTAATGATCCGAGCCCCCTGGTCCTGCCTCCGGCGGCTGGGCGCTGCCCAGACCCGTTTGCTCGCTGCGCGAGTCCAGCGTGAGACGGGTGGACAATACATGAAAGACGACATCAGTAGCTATCGAATTTTCTGTGAGGTTGAGACACTGATAAGAGCCGGTCAGAATGGCCTTAGCACCAGACAAGAGCCTGTCAGAATTGACGCCATTCTCAGACCACACTGGGGCATGCGGTGGGACCAGATTCACTTGATCCATATTCGGCAGCAGCGTCATTTGACTCAGTTTCTTCAGCAGCTCTCTCAGAAGATGGCAATCACAGTTTGCAGGGGATCCTCCTTTCAGGCCTCGTCTAACAGATCCTTATGGAGCACTCCCCTCGAATTCCATCATCCGTGGAGAACGACGACGAGAGAGTTAGGGCTGATAGCGATAGCGATAGCGATAGCGATAGCGATAGCGATGTGTCGACTGTCAAGAGCACGTCGATTTCGAGACAGAAGCAGACATAAGAAGACGACTAAGAAGAGAGTTGCAGGGTCCGTTGGCAAGTTTGGCAGAAGCAGAAGCAGACATAAGAAGGCGACAAAGAAGAGAGTTGCAGGGTCCGTTGGCAAGTTTGGAGGCTCAGGACCACCGCTCTCCGACTACACGGGTCGAGCTGGTGTTAGAGTTGTGCCCATGAGCCCACTTACGGAGATTGATATCAAACGGGTGCCCAATATGGTGGTACTGGTGGTACTGGTGATATTCCATAAGTGTGTGTTAAAGAGCCAGACATTGAAATTGGAGCTGGTATTTCATCTAGATCTATCCGCAAAATGCCCAGCAGTGAATCAAGAACGCTTCTCGATCTAGAAAACAGGAGCGTGAGAGCGAGCATTATCGCTATAATCATGACTGTTGTGAGAGGGATAAGCGTATTCGTCGTGTTAGCAGAGCAGGAACGAGCGATAGGCATGATCCAAATGGCTCCGTTGACAACCGCAATAATAGACGAGGCGGTAGGGCTCCCTCTTTGCCTGTTATGTCACCATATGGGATGCTACCGCTGCCTGGTATGAATCAGGGGTATGGCTAATATGCCTTCACGATGTTCACGTCCATCGGTATAGCATCTGGATGTTGATTGATCAAGCCCAGTGAAGCAGTCGGCTGTTTGGTTCTTGTCGGCTTTCTGCCTACTGACGTACATACTGGTATAGCTGCCGAGCAGAGGGATAATTCCGAATGATTTCTTCTAACCCTGTTTTGTTTGAATTGCCTGTAAAGGGTGAGCTTCGCGGTAAACCAGCAGAAGGTTTTTTGGCAGGTCGTTCCAGCAGTTGGTGAAAGATATCCAGGCCACTAGGAGCTCGCACACCATTCAGTACCAGCTGTCGCTGCTGGTGTCACCATGTCTACTCTGTGAGTCTAATGAGCCTGTCAATGGCCAGATGCCAGATGCCAGATGCCAGATCCAACGTGCAACCAGATAACATATCAAATATGTCTTTGCGAAGCGCAAGGCAGATTTTGGCTTATTACTCGTTCATCAAGACATCTTGAACAATTCTGCTCTTGGGCTGATTTTCCTGTAAACCGAAAGTACCTAGATGGCCACCCGCTATCTGAATCTTCAACTATGCCAGAGCCTTCCGGCAGTAGGATCGGCGCTGGCACCCCCTGAGTAAGATCCAGGGGTCAGCGAACGACCCCGCCCGAGCGAAGCGAGCAACGGGTCTGGGCAGCGCCCAGCCGCCGGAGGCAGACAACCGGACACAGGCCAGAACACATCGAACCGAGCCCCAGCTGCCAGCTCGAGCGAAGCGAGCAACGGGTCTGGGCAGCGCCCAGCCGCCGGAGGCAGACCCCGGAAGCAAACGCCAGGGGGGCATGCGCGCGCATATTTCACATGCTTGAGATGATGACCACGGGGTTTTTCCATCTCGAGTTTTGAGTTTGGTTTATACAGACAATCTGGACTATGGCTTCTTCGTCGGCGGACTCTGTCCGGGATGACAGGTATTGGGTGGACGGGTGTTTTGATTTCACACACCACGGACACGCTGGCGCAATACGTCAGGCGCGTAGACTCGCGAATGAGCTGTATGTGGGAATCCATACAGATGAAGACATCTATGTCAATAAGGGGCCAGTTGTGATGAAGCTTGAGGAGAGGGTGCTGGCGGTGGAGGCGTGCAAATGGTGCACGGAGACGGTGCCCGGGGCGCCGTATGTGACGGATCCCAGAGTAATGGACTCGTACGGATGCAAATACGTTGTTCATGGAGACGACATCACGACCGATGCCGATGGTAACGACTGCTATCAGGTAGTCAAGGAAATGGGCCGGTTCGTGGTTGTCAAGCGAACACCGAATATTTCGACTACAGACTTGGTGGACCGAATGTTGAGCTTGCGCACGAGTCACCATATTGATAGTATCACTCGAGACAACTATGGGCAGCACGTTTTAACGAGCGATGAAGATTCGTTAACGAGATTCAAGGACTATGCTACAGCGCCTGACGCGAAATCCGCCTGGAGCGGTGTCTACGTATCAGTTGATGACCAAGTTACCAGGGTGCTTGTGGAGCCTTCTCAAGAGGTGGCTCAACGACTAAAGTCCAATGCGTTCTACGTTGACGGAGGCTTTGACTTGTTTTTCATGGGCCACATTGAATTTCTACGTCTGGTACACGACGAGGCCAGCAAGTGTGGTGCTGTGGTGGTAGTGGGATTACATGACGATGCTACGGTTAACAATGTCAAGGGTAAAAACTACCCGATCATGAACCAGTTTGAGCGGGCTCTCTGTGTGTTACAATGTAAATACGTTGATTCAGTGATTATTGGAGCTCCTTTTACGCCTGACGAGAAGCTCATTTCCTCGCTGTCCCCGTATATGACAATCAAAAGAGTACTACATGGGCCCACCCCTATTGTTGGCGAGAAAGGGACCAAGACAGTAGATCCATATGTCTATGTCAAGCAGCAGGGACTGTACGAGGAGGTGGGTCCTCACAAGTACGACGATGTGTCGTCCAACAAGATTGTCGACCGGGTGTTGAAGTATCGAGAGCAGTTTGAGGAGCGCCAGCGTAAAAAGGGAATGAAGGCTGCCAGTGAGAAGCAACTAGAAGAGCAAGAGACCAGGGAGGCGCGACCAGTCAGCTAATAGAATAAATTTAGAGTGTATCTCACTGAGCAACGCCTCCGGCGGCCGGGCGCTGCCCGGACCCGTGGCGTTCGCTGCGCGAACGAGACGGACAACCAACCCCCAGCGAGCGAGCTCGCGAAGCGAGCCAAACGGGTCTGGGCAGCGCCCAGCCGCCGGAGGCAGACCGGGGGGCACGCCTCCGGCGGCCGGGCGCTGCCCGGACCCGTGGCGTTCGCTGCGCGAACGAGACGGACAACCCCCAGCGAGAGAGAGAGAGGGAGCTCGCGAAGCGAGCCAAGCGGGTCTGGGCAGCGCCCAGCCGCCAGAGGCAGACCCGGGGAGAGACCCCTGCCCGGGGGCACGCCTCCGGCGGCCGACTTCAGCTAAGAGATCCTCAAAAATCGATCCATGACTCCTCTTGACTTTCGTGCCGTGAGGTGCGTCCTGCTCCTAGCAGGAGCTGTATACGAAGTGGGTTTCTCATCAACAAAATTCGTGACAGCCACATTCAGAAGACGCACCTGATATCTTTCACCACTCCGCACCGTACATAGCTGATTGAACAGATCCACCACAATGTTCTGGTAGAGCTTCTGACATAGAGTGGAGTAGGAAGCTGGAGGCGTGCTTGTGGAGACGGACATCATTTCGTCGTAAAAGTGTAGAGACAAACGGCAGGACTTTGACCTGCGAGCCGAATACGGATTCTCATCACCACGACTCACGGACAGTCGGAAAGTGGTGGGGTATGTTTTCCACGATTTAGCGTCCGAGTCTATCAGATCAGAGTAAATCTGACATAATAGTGAATCAAGCAGTGCCATTAATGCGTCGGCAATGTCGGGCATACTGTTTAGTGCCTTATATGTGTCCTCAATGGAGATCTGTGTCGGTATATCCGTTGTTTCTTTGATGGTACTACTATCAATGCCATGAAGCAGATCCCATAAATACAATCCTTGTTTATGACCAAACAGGCGGACAAAGTCCGTCACCGTATTTCCCGTACGCACTCGGTGAACCATAGGATCCCATTTAGTAGTGGATTCGTTATTACCACCTCTTCTTACTGTCATATCTTCCTCGATCTTTCTGACCGTCTTATGGCCAAATCCTGGGATATTGGCAATCGGCCTCGTATCTAAATAATCTTGCACGTACTCTGGAAGAATCACCGTCAGTCCTTTTGGCTTGTTTAAACCACACACCATTTTAGCCACTGTTTTATTGGGCCCAAGCCCGATGGAGCAGTTGTATCCCATTTCCAGACTCACTCTCTCCATGATATAATTGGCCAAATGCGCTCCGACATAAAACCGTAGGTGATCGGTACTATCAGCAAACGACGGAAGGGAGTTATCTCTATCAAAAGGAAATACTTTGGCAGGCACATTGAAAAAGAATCCTTCACAGAAAAACGGCTCAACAGTGGCAGCAGTGCCAGCTCCCCCGTCGGTCATGAATAAATAAACACCTTCCGGAATGTCATCATCGATCTCTTCGTGTCCAGTATTGATCATCTCCAGCAGCCCCATGCTATCCAGGTTGTCCATGTTATAATCGACCACACTCGTCAAATCGATTCTCATCTCTTCTAATCCCAATCTTTCTATAGGCACACAGTCAGCCAGTAAATGGGAGACAAAGTCGAGAATCTTTTTTCCCTCGGCTCGATATTTTGCCAAACTCTCGCCATTGACCAGCCGGATATCAGGGAACTTTTTGACTGCCTCGGACACTGCCCCCAGCTTTTTCAATCCCATGGCCCTGGCTGGATATGATAATGTGGCAACGCAGTTTTTCTGATACACGATAAACGGCACATCTCCAGCCAGCGTGGGGTCATAATGTTGTTCTACCGCGCAGTAAAAGGCATCCAAGTCTATTGAAATGACCACCCTGGACATTTGATAGTAGTAGCGGTAAGCGGTAAGCGGTAAGCGGTAAGCGGTACCGATAAAGTCGCTGAATAATATAAGCTAAACAGATCGTCGTGATCGGCTGGATCTTGATCTTGATAACTCTTATCTTCACGTGAGAACTGAGCGTGCATGTATGCTAACATATGATAATAGCGAGTCAACGAAACGTGTATTGAGCCATCAGGACAATAGCTCGGTTAGACCTGAACGAAAGATAGTTTATTACCGTCTGTTGATATTCAATTACGTGTAAACCATTCTGGACCCCGGTTACCAACAGCGAGCGAGCCGCTTCATATACACCAGCCTCACTCTACGAGGCTCATGGTCCAACCTCCCGCTATCCTCTATCCACCTTCCTTATAATCTAAAGACCGTTTTCAAGGCAGCAGAATCGCCCCAGCTAACCAACCACCAACCACCCACCACTCACAACTCACCACCTACCATACGACCTACAGAATACAACGGCAGGAACGCGGAATAAACAATATTTCGACTGTGTTTGTGACAAAAGATTAAATCACAGAACCAGAACCCCTATTATATTGTACTTCACAATGGCTGCTACTAGAAAAAAGACCATGCTCAAGGTGATTATCCTTGGGGATTCCGGAGTTGGCAAGACATCGTTAATGTATGTAGAATATCTAGGCGGTACACTTCTTCTGCCCAACCATTACGTTATACTAACCACTTGCAAAAGGCAGCAATACGTGAATAAGAAATTCTCGACTCAATATAAAGCCACGATTGGAGCCGATTTCTTAACCAAGGAAACATATCTCGATGATCGAAGAGTGGTTATGCAGATATGGGATACAGCCGGCCAGGAGAGATTCCAATCTTTAGGTGTAGCATTCTACCGCGGAGCAGACTGCTGTGTGTTGATGTATGATGTCAACAATGCCAAATCCTTCGAGGCATTGGAGAACTGGCGAGATGAGTTTCTGATTCAAGCAAACCCCAGTGACCCAGACTCGTTTCCGTTTGTTGTGATTGGCAACAAAATCGACGTTGAAGATTCCAAACGTGCTGTCAGTCCCAAACGAGCACAGGCGTTTTGTGCATCCAAGGGTAACTTGCCGTATTTTGAAACCAGTGCTAAAGAGGCCACTGGAGTGGAACAAGCCTTTGAAGTGGTGGCCCGAAACGCTCTACAACAAGAAGACGCTCAAGATTTCAGCCAAGAATACTCTGATGCTATAAATATCAATCTAGACTCTGAAAGCTCTTCTTGTGCTTGTTAGATGTCATTGTTTTTGTGCGTTATATATTTCTTTTACATGCCCATGTGCTACATGTTTTTGTTTCTTTCAGCTCTTTGTGAGTCTTGTGTTTTAATGTTTGTAATATTTGTTTAATGTGTTGATAATAGTAGTCATGAGTGAGGCGCGCTTGCTGGCTTGCCAAACACATGAATAGCAGTGGACGAGCTAGAAGTATTACTTTAACCGTTGACCGTTGAGAAGAGCCCGCCCCATGAACCTCATCTCTACCTGAAGCTACTTGAGACGATAATGAATGATCTGCCGTATTAGCCGATCATGTCGGAGCCGACTGAGCTTCCCTATATTAATGGTCTCATTCCAGATAAGCAAAGCAAACTAACGGCTTCTGTTTCATCATCCGGCATCAGATGGGCCGGGGTCACATCATGGAATCTCCAGAAATAGCCCGATTCGACAATCTGTAATGAAAATGTCGCACAACCCCGGAATTCGACCTTGTTTCTTTTTGCCCCTTTGGTCCGACCGTTATCGGCACGCTTACTGCAGTGGTTATGATTGGCTTGAAGGGAGTATATAAACGGTCGATTATCCAGGGACTGTTTGGAATAAACATCATCATCAAGTGGCAATTATATTTAGTGGTAAGTAAAATGAACTGAGAGAACAGAACAGGCAGAGCTGAACGACTTGACTGGGAGTATTCATACCAGATCCACTCCCGGTTATTCTCGTCATTCCATTTTCCGTCTCCCCGGATTGTTCACCCCAGATTTCGTTCAGGGTCTCTCTCTGCATGGTCCTCGAAACAGATGCGTATTCTCGCCGGCAAGGGGCATGCCGGCACTTCTCGTTGGGAAAAAACATTTCCTATTCAACAAATGCAGACAGATTCTATGCATGGTGAAGAGCTGCTTGAATATCGTTGGCTTTAGATGGCACTGGAAATGGCACTGGAAATGGACGTCACACAAATACATGAGAATAGCACCAACTAACATTTAGACTTATATTTTGGCTCGCCTTTGGTTCATATCAAATCTTGTCCCTGATTCCATAGTAAGTATATCAGTTTAGGTTTTACCCGTCGGACGCGGCTGAAGCATGTTGGGTTAAATGAGATAAGAATTAATCCGTGGAATGTGGTTGGATGGGGTAGCGATCGACCCGGAGTTTGGTTATAGACACGGTGAATTTTCTTGAACAGCGATCGGATCCATTTTGTGACTCTTTCAATTCTTTCCCAATTGTTCACTTCTGCTCATTATCGCCTCTCTTCCTATCGCAATAATACTCCCTGCTTGCGTCAGTCAGCCACTCTCTCATTAGCGTTAACTCCGGTATTGCCTAAAGTGGCGTGCGCTGAGCAGTCCGTTTAGGCAGATCTTTCAGTCGATCATTTATGACTGCGTCGGTGCTCCCCCAATGGTTGTTCCGTTAAAACCAACTTCACAGCTTCAATCGCCCATCAAGTTTGGCAGCAATTGCAAAACAAGATTTTATCTCGTTTACTAACTTGACGACATAGCACAAAATCCATAATGACTGTAGCAGAGTCTCACGTTATCAAGGCCCGTCAGACGCCTCAAGCGTTTTTCGAGTAAGTAATCACCAGTTACCGCGAGATGACCCCCATTCTAACTTGCAGTAAACACCCAGGCAAAACTCATCTCAAAAATTTGGATCACTATTTAGAGCTCTATCAACAGTCAATCTCAAATCCAGACAAGTTTTTCGGCGATGCCGCTAGAGACCTGCTGAGCTGGGATCGGGATTTCAAGACGGTCAGTGCAGGAGGGTTCGAACATGGCGACATCTCATGGTTTCCTGAAGGCACCCTCAGTGCCTCGTACAATTGTGTTGACAGACATGCGTTTGCCAACCCCGACAAAGTGGCCCTGATTTACGAGGCTGATGACACCAAGCACTCACGTTCCGTAACCTATGGCGAACTGCTACGAGAAGTGTCTCGCTTAGCTAGCGTGTTGACTTCGTTTGGTGTCACCAAAGGCGACACGGTAGCCATTTATCTACCCAACATTCCCGAGGCCATTGTCGCTTTGTTGGCTGTCACTCGTGTCGGAGCCATTCATTCAGTCATTTTTGCTGGCTTCTCGTCTGGTTCTCTTAAAGACCGCATCAACGATGCCAAGAGTAAAGTGGTCATCACCAGTGACGAGGGCCGCCGAGGAGGCAAGACCGTGTACACAAAGAAAATCGTCGACGAGAGTCTCAAGAGTACTCCTTCGGTAGAAAAGGTACTCGTGTACAAAAGAACTGGCTCGGAGATTCCTTGGACTGAAGGCCGCGATTTCTGGTGGCATGAGGAGCTCGACAAACATCGTCCTTATAGTGCTCCTGTGTCTGTTTCTGCAGAAGACCCTCTTTTCTTGCTCTACACTTCAGGATCCACTGGAACCCCCAAAGGCGTTGTTCACTCCACTGCCGGTTACCTGCTCGGTGCTGCTCTCAGTGCAAAACATATTTTCGACATTCAAGAAACAGACATTTTATTTACGGCTGGAGACATTGGTTGGATCACTGGCCACACTTATGCTTTATATGCTCCTCTGTTGCTTGGTGCAACAAGTATTATTTTCGAAGGCACGCCCGCATACCCCAATTTGTCTCGGTACTGGCAAATCATTGAAAAGTACAAGGTCACCCAATTCTATGTGGCTCCTACCGCCCTTCGCCTACTTAAGCGCGGAGGCGAAGAGTTCATTACGGGCCACGATCTGTCTTCTCTAAGGACTCTCGGCTCGGTTGGTGAACCCATTGCTGGTGAGATCTGGGAGTGGTATAACGAGATTATCGGCAATAATGAGTGCCACATTGCTGACACCTATTGGCAAACTGAAACGGGATCTCATATTATTGCCCCTCTGGCTGGTATTAGTCCCATGAAGCCAGGAAGTGCCTCGTTTCCTTTCTTTGGCATTGACCTGGCTATCATCGACCCGGTCAGTGGTAAAGAGTTACTAGGCAACGACGTCGAGGGGGTACTGGCTGTCAAGAAACCGTGGCCGTCCATTGCCCGTTCCGTATGGGGAGCACATCAGAGATATCTCGATACATATCTCAAGCCTTATCCAGGTCTTTACTTTACTGGTGATGGTGCTGCCCGTGACCACGAAGGGTTCTACTGGATTCGCGGACGTGTCGATGACGTTGTCAATGTGTCCGGCCATAGACTGTCCACTGCCGAGATCGAGGCCGCACTCATGGAGCATCACAGTGTGGCCGAGGCTGCAGTGGTAGGCATCAGCGACGACCTGACTGGCCAGGCTGTAATTGCGTTTGTGTCCCTCAAAGATGGGTTTGACCACACCCAGGAAATCAAAAAAGATCTCATCATGCAAGTCCGGAAAGAAATCGGGCCCTTTGCGTCTCCCAAATCCACTATCATCGTCAAAGACCTCCCGCGAACCCGGTCCGGAAAGATCATGAGACGAATCCTCCGCAAAATCGTCTCGGGCGAGGTAGACTCCATTGGCGACACCTCCACCCTCATTAATCCGCTCGTCGTCAACGAGATCGTCTCCGCCGTCAACCAGCAATTCAAATTCTAAAACTAATAATAAACTACAATGTATGCCTCGTCACTCTGCCCCATGTTCTGCCTCCGGCAGGCTGGGCTCTGCCCAGACCCGTAGCTCGCTTCGCTCGTGCTGCGACTCTGGCCTGCGAAACAGAGTGTGAGCAACGCCAGCGAGCGTATCTAGTTGGCTAATTGTCCGAGCTGGCTTAACATGCTCTTATCGACGGTCAATTAAGCTTCCCTCCACCGACATCAACCATGAGCAGATGTCGCCCAGCAGGATCGCAGTCCGAGTACTGAGGTGCGGAGATCAAATATACACTATGGTTTGGCTGCCCCGTCTTCCTAACATGAAATGCTTCGCTGCTGTCAGATGCAGAGAAGCCTGTCAATCAACGTTCCAACATGCATATATGCAGGGCGACAGACGACATGTGCCGGAGGAGATAAATTGGGCTGGAGACGTGAATACGTAAATCTGCAAATATTGAGGCACCTAGAGGGTGCTCAGCAGCCAAGCGGCATTTCCATCGGTTGCTTGCGGCCATGACATTGGCATATCGATTAAATACAAGCAACTAACTGATAGTTTAAATATATAAATAGGAATCATTGCTGGCTTTCATGTGGGATTGCATCAAACAACTCATGTGCGAAATGCCTGTTCCTGCTACCCATAAAGCTTACGTGACTCATGGAATCAAGGGCCAGGTCGAGACTATTCCAGGACAAATTCTCGTTAAAAGTGAAGCAGTAGCCATTAACCCCACTGACTGGAAACATATTGATTATGAAACGGGTATAGAAGGAGCAGTGGTAGGATGCGATGTTGCTGGCACTGTTGTGGCCATCGCCGAGGATGTCACGGAATTTCAAAAAGGAGATCAAGTTTTCGCACTTGTCTCGGGGTGTTCTGTATATACCCCTGAGAATGGAGCCTTTGAGTACTGTCGTTTGGTGGCTAATCGCACAATCGAATGACAACCACTCATTTTCATAACCGAATCCACAATTCTGTCGCTACAAGTTTCGTCTTCCTAAACATTACAACCGACAATTCTGTCGTTAGCCAAGTTCGGCTTTCTACACCCAATAGTCTTATCTAACTCTAAATTTCCTTTATCAGGGGGTTAGGGCATACTACTTGATCGTGCAGATTGATAGTCATTGTCAGTAGGAGACTGCAGCGAGGGGGCTGCTTAAATCACGGTCCCTTCACACCCACACCGTCTCTCACTTAATCTTGTTTGTTGGCATTTGTTAGATTTGTTTGTAGTTTTTTCTGTTTGCTGTTGGCTGTTGAGAGCGCTACAGGTGGTCATCGCATCTTTGTTGTTGCGTTTAATTGACAGATTGGATTCTCAGACCAGATTATTTGGTTGATTTGAAGGGGGGTTTTCAGTGAAATCTGTTACGCGTATATTTTGAAATCATGCCAGGAAGTTCTCGCCTTAACCCGAACCTGTCCATTCCCTCGTCTCCTGATAGAAATGGCCCAGTTGGACATCCCATAAACTCACGAAGGTCTTCGATCTTTAATGGAAATGGGGGGATTAATTCAATAGAACACTTTGCTTCGTCTTATACTCGAGCACAATCGTTTTTGGCCATTGAACCTTTGAGTGAAGTATCTCGTCAGAGGTCCTTTTTTGATGAAGCGGGATCTCCAGTCATTCCGTCTAGTTTTGCATCGTCAAGATTCAGATCCAATCTTGATAATGAGCCAAGTGATTTGACCAATGCCATTGAAGAAGATGAGTTTGAAAGTGGCAGTTATCTAAACGATGAAGCCTTTTATGAAGATGAAATCTCTGCCCCTGTCAGTGGTACTGAGCCTTCGGCTATTGATCCTTTACTTCGTCATGACGAATCAATCTATGGATCATATAAAAGTACTTCGACTGCTGGCGGGTATATGAACGTGCCAACTTACGGCCGTAGGCATGGCGGCGTTAGGAGTAGACGATTATCTGCTTATACTGCCGAACCTGTAGACGGTTCGCATATATTAGGCGAATCTCAGGCTATATCGACTGGTACAGACCAGGATCCTGTGATTGTTCACAAAGTCGAGGATGAAGATGGTCATATCACCACTGTGGTTGCAGGCCAGTCGACGGCTCCACAGACGGTATTCAATTCTGTTAATGTATTGATCGGAGTCGGGTTGCTGGCCCTTCCTTTAGGATTCAGATACGCCGGTTGGGTCATTGGCACGCTTACATTGATTACGGCTGCTTCTGCCACGTTCTATTCTGCTAAATTGTTGGCCAAATGTCTTGATACTGATAGCACTATTGTAACGTATGCGGATGTGGCCTATGCGGCCTTTGGATCCAAAGCACGTCTGTTGGTGTCGATGTTGTTCACTATTGAGTTAATGGGAGCGGGAGTATCGCTTGTCGTACTGTTTTCGGATTCCCTCAACTCTCTAATGCCTTCACTAACTAAATTGGAATGGAAGTTTGTTGCCTTTGCTCTTTTGACTCCTCCTTGTTTTCTGCCTTTGAGAGTGCTCAGTTTCTCGAGTATCATGGGCATTACTGCCACGTTCGCATTAGTGGCGATTGTGTTGTTTGATGGGTTCTATAAAGCCGATAGTCCTGGGTCGCTTTTACACCCTGCCTCGACGTGGATGTGGCCTGAAAAGTGGTCGCTTGTACCACTTTCGATTGGAATCTTCATGGCTCCATGGGGTGGCCATGCCGTGTTCCCTAACATTTATAGAGATATGAGACATCCACAAAAGTATGAATCATGTCTCAAAACAACTTACAAAATCACGTTTCTTGTCGATGCATCCATGGGCGTGCTTGGGTTTCTTATGTTTGGGGGGTTTGTAATGGACGAAGTGACGAAAAACATTCTCCTCACGCCAGGATATCCAGCATCGCTTAGTTATCTTGTTACTGTGCTCATTGCAATGATCCCGTTGGCAAAGACTCCTTTGAATGCTCGACCCATTGTGACCACTTTAGACATTTTGTTTGGGCTTGAAAAAGTCGAATTCACTGACAAGAGCGTACAACACATAGGCGCTCGAGCTGCTAAATTTCTTGTTCGAGTCGGCGTGGTGGCCGGGTTCGTGGGGATGGCCATTGCGTTTCCGGACTTTGACCGAGTCATAGCGTTTTTCGGAAGCCTGCTCTGTGTCACCATCTGCATGATTCTGCCGCTGTCCTTTTACCTGAAGCTGTATGCCGGGCGGATCTCGAGACTCGAGCTCATTCTTGATTATTTCCTTCTTGCATTTTTCTCTGTTCTTGCTGTAGTAGGAACCGTTTGGTGTATGTTGCCAGCACAATTGATTGGTAGAGAATAGTTGTGTGTCGTCGCAGCATATAATGTATATTAGTAAACGGAATTGCACCTGCCTCCGGCGGCTGGGCGCTGCCCAGACCCGTAGCTCCGCTTCGCGGAGGAACTCGTCGACGTCTACGACAACGTTACAACTGCCGAGTGTCAGGTACACTCGCGAAGCGAGTGCAACGGGTCTGGGCAGCGCCCAGCCGCCGGAGGCAGCCCCCCGGAGAGCATGTTAGATTACAACTGCAAAATTGTTACGTACTTTGCCATCGTTGAGCAGCTGTTTTTTGAATCTGCCTTTGAGTCGCTGAAATTGAATGGAAGAAAGAGTGGGCCCGTGTAGGGTGAGCAGCCAGTAGATGACTTTTTTGGCTTCCTTGCGTTGTGTCAGTCGATACCCCAGAGCCTGGAGAATGGCCAGCAAGCGCTGCTCTGTGAAATATCGAGAGTTGTTGACACATGGAGAAGGCAACACCAGAAATAGAGCAGGCAGGAAAGCAGATTGGCAGGCGGTGAATGAGCGTAAGAATTGGGTTGTCCGATAAAGCATTGCGCCTCTTGTTTCAGTATCTGGAACGTAGTTGAGTACTAATGAGAGTGAGATAACATCAAACGTTTGATGGTGATCGTCTTGGTCAGGTAATGGGCGCTTCATAAAGTCCTGCTGCTTGATCTTCGGGTCCTGTGAATTCAGGTCGATTCGTTCAATGAAACTGAACAGTTTGCTTTGAGCACATGCGTTGTTGATAGAAAGACATCCTATTTCGAGCATTTGGAGGTGGGAAATGGAGTCATCCTGATTCTTCATATTTTCCAGCCAGTCTACTAAGATCTTGGACGAGTCTCCTCCTCGGGTCATGGACTGTCCTGCTATCGATGCCTGTTGGTATTTATCCAGGCCTCCATTTTGGTTCAAGGACTCGTTCAGCTCTGAAAGTTCTTCAGTAATTTTTGCTAACTGGCCAGCATCCGTAGTATCCGCTAGCTGGGTCTCTAGAGTCGCTTTTTTCTTCATCAGAGTGTGATGGCTTCGAATGATTCGCCTCGTATGTTTTGGTTTCATGATTTTGTGGGTTTTCAGAGCTCGTCCTGTAATAGGACTTGAATAACGGCCGACCATTCTGTAGGTGGATTCAATGGATCAGAACTGAAGTCAGATAAACCGCACAGCAATTCGTAACTCGCCAGTCATCAAAGAATCAGCTACTAATATTATCAATTACCATTCACAATATTTCTCGACCACACATCTCTTGAGTTGATAGATCAACGCCGCATTTGCGCCGCGCAATCGCTTCTTAATTTTCAGGTTCATGAGAATCTGTCTGTCTGCCAGAAGACATCCAGTTCATACCACACAACCACACAACTGAAATGATCCCAAGGAGACTTCTAACATGCTCAGGCCGGATGCTGGCCAGCCCGTTCAGTTTTCCTGTCCGAAATTTCAGCCAGCCTCGGGTCCTGCGCGAATCCGCGCCCGTCAGCGAGCCAGTGCGTCCCAGATTCGGGCCTGCTGGGCCCTTTGTCGACGACTCGAAGGATTACGCTCCTACAGACCTATATCCAGAACAGGGCAAGTTTGTTCAATCGTCTACCGAGGAAGCATATGGAACTGGGCGGCCAATCCCCATCAATGTCGAGCTGAATCACTACGCGCCGCTGAAACACCCCCTCACTCATGGCCATAGAGTGGCCGATATCCATTTGCGATCCTTTACGACACAGAACCTCGATTTTTTTGGAGACTTTCTTCTCCGAGTGGCATTCTATCTCAAGATCCCCGTCAAGGGCGTGCGGCCGCTGCCCAATAAGACCGAGCGATGGACCGTCATCCGGTCTCCCTTTGCACACGCCAAATCCAAGGAGAATTTCCAGCGAATCACCCACAAGCGGATCATCAGGCTCTACGACGCCAACCCGGAGGTGGTCCAGGTGTTTCTGGCCACCGCCCGCGAGTACTCCATTGGCGGCGTCGGCGTCAAGGCCACTCTCTACCACAACGAGGGCCTCGATGTCATTGAGAGTCTCGATGCGCCCCAGTCAGAGGCCGCCGACCCCTCGGCCTCGCCCAACCCCCTCTCCCTCGAAAACGTCGACCTCGGCGCCGCCGACAGCCAGGTCGCCAGAGCCGTCCTCGACATCCTCGACGACCCCGTCTTCAAGCCCCTCATGGACAAGCCCGACTCGTCCTCGTAACCACGTACGCACCCACATCCTGTAAATACACGCATGCACGCATTGCACGCACTGTGCGCCCGGAGGCAGAGCCCGGGGAGGAGGAGGAAGATGCCCATGCAATAATAATATATTCGTAAAACAAGATAAACAGAAAATGTCAGAAAAGGGTACGATTAAGGAACTAATCTCATAAGTCGTAAGTAAAAGAAAGCGTCCAAAGAAGTCCGGTATAGAATACAATGAATAAAGAATGGAACGCAATGTTCTTAGGCTCACTGCGTATAAATAGAAGGGGTGTGGGGTGTGGGGTGTGGGGAGGAAAGAGGAGAAGGGAGAGGAGCTAGGAGATGAGGCCGCTGATGTTCATGACACTGCTTCGGTCGCGGATGGGCTGGTCACCGTGGGAGTAGCGGCGGTCGGGCAGCGACTTTATTTGCTGCACGGATCGGGGCTTGGGACTAGAGGCGCCGAAAGGAGGACTGACAAGACCCGTGCTGGTGAGCTTCTTGTGACCGTCCCAGCTCCATAGCTTGCCTCCACATTCAAAGGAACCGCCGCCGGCAAGGCTGGTGTCGGGGCTCAGCGACCAGCGACGTCCTGCCTTGCCTGCTGAAATCTGCTGGAGCGAGCGAGTGGCCTGTAGAACGGCCAGAAATTCGTCGGGCGACTCAACGAGCTCCGTCTCATCTGCAAATACAAGCTTTACAGGCATTGGCGGAGGCAGAATATACCGATGAGAACCCGCCTCGTGGCGTGCCCGCTTGACAAGATGAGCCTCATAGTCATCGTCATCGTCCGACGACGAGGAGAATTCCAGTGCTTGATTAATATCGTCATCGTCGTTGTAACTCGACGAGTGCTTGGAGTTGGAGGGGGTGTTCATTTCAAGACGTGGAACTATGCTTCCTCTGACGGAGAGGCTGGACATGTCGATTGAACCGATTGATTTGGAGTGGCGGTGGCGATGTTGGGTAGTGGTGGTGGTAGTGGTGGTAGCAGAAGCGGAAGAGGTGGTAGTCGTATGGCCATTTGATGAAAAACTGGGTAGAGAGCCAAGGGATTCATTCAGAGGACCGTCAGAGTGGATTCGTGTGGAGGTGCTACTGTCATTGTCAACTGATAACGGAAAAGACATTCCTGCTGATAAGACGGCAGCGGCAGACAGACCACTCAGCGAGGACCGCTTACGTCGCCTGCGAGAATTCTCAGTGGTAGTGAGCTGGAGCTGGCCGAAACCGAGCTGATGAGGCTGCAAACAGGAATCAGGGAAATCCGGGCCGAAAATAGGGATTAATGCGTATCTTATATGATAACAGGTGCGGGATGCTAGGGTACGAGCGACTCCATATGGAAGCCAAGTGCCTTGGATCTTGAGAAACCCTCCGCGAACTCGCTTGATGACGGGCTCGAGATCAGGCGAATTGTCGACCAACCGCACGATATCTGCCTTGGAGTTGCCAACTGCTTTCCACAGGCCTGTGAGGTGCACATATCCAGTGAAGTAATCCCAAATGACCCATTGATTATTGACCATGTATTCGTACACGGTCAGGAAGTTTCTCTGGTCTACTGAAGTGGCATATCGTTTCATTACGATACTTGAAGGTTCAGGTAGTAATGGCAGTTGTTGAATTGGAATGGACTGTCTATTTGGCACGGGGTGGATGGGATAGTTTACAGGGAATCCAGGTCCATTACTAGGCTCTAGATGAGACGTTCTGGAAACTCTTGGTTTGTTGGAGGGGGCTCTTGGCGATGAGTTTGGAGATTGTCTATGAATGATTGGTTTGGCAAGACGGGGTTCGCTGGGGTGGGGTTCGTTGGGGTGGGGCCCGCCGGGGGTGGGGGCGTGGGTAGGTCCGTGGGTAGGTCCGTGTGTAGCACCGTGTGTAGCACCGTTGGAAGCTCCGTGTGTAGCACCGTTGGCAGCGCCGTTGACAGCACCGTTAATACCACCGTTGATACCGCTGGTAGCACCGTTCATACCACCGCTGGTAGACCCCTGACGATTATGCTCAAAATGTAAATGAAAAGGATGCTCGGATGGAAGCAACAGTTGCTGCCGCAATGGAGACTGAAGTTGAGGAGACCGGTGAATCTGAGCATGAGGCAGCGAGGGCCTGTCAGAGGCGTCTTCACGATGATGTTGGACATGATGTCCCACGGCTGGCGCAATCAGTATACGCTGCTGATGCCCATATTCCTGCCGGGGTCCAGGTCCAGGTCCAGGTCCAGGTCCAGGTCCAGGTCTCGGACTTGGTCGGTTAAAAGGAGTCCACGACATTGTGGAATGCAATAATCAAGGCACGAAGCCAGCGACCTGTGGTGACAAATAAAAAGTGGGCTGAAACTTCCGACTGACTGACGGACTTACTCGTCGGTGGCGGACAATAATGGAACACAGTTAGCAGTTGCTTATAAATAAATCAAGAAAATAAATCTTATCCTCGAAGTTATTTTTTTTTAAGGTTTTCGCTTCTCATTTATGTATCGAGCGATAGTCCCCCCACCTGGCTTGACTTGGACTTAAAAACAAAACCAAACTCCACTGGGCGACCGGGGGTCATCGGATTTCGCCGAACGGACCAAGCGACTCTGGCGTGACACCACCCCAGATGTGAGACAGCAGCAGCAGCCGTAGCGGTAGCAGCAGTAGCGGTAGCAGCAGCAGTAGCGGTATCAGCAGCAGTAGCGGTAGCAGCAGCAGTAGCGGTAGCAGCAGCAGCAGCGGCAACTACACGGCAGCGGTAGCGGCAGCGGCAGCACAGCGGCAGTAGGGCCAGGTGAGACGCACGGAAAAGTGGGGCCTGGGTGACACGAGGTATCGGGGATGAAGAAAGGGGTAAATTGCAAGTCACGTAATTAGGAGGAGAGGTGGATTGGGCGTAGTAGGTGGTGGTGGTGGCGTCTGTGATGGCGTCTGTGATGGCGTCTGTGATGGCAGCGCAACAACGGTGGTTGTGTGTTATTCTACCCAGTCGAATCTCACGTCAACCTCGCTCCTTTTATACTCTATACTCGACCCTGTACATATGCCTCCGTGACCGCCTATCACCTCCCCTACATTGCTACCTGTAAATAATATTTACCTACCACCAGCGCCCCGGCACCCCCTACGATCTTATCGATGTTTCATAATCGTGCATGCTATGCGCGGTTCTTGTCGTCGACCTTGGACCACCCCGAGTTTTGAGGCTCGCACCTGACGCATCGATGACGGGGATAAGGGGGTTCCGATCTGCTTCCAGTACTTCTACGCTGCTTAAAGCTTACCTCGCCTCCTCCATGATTCTGCTCACCCCAACGTCCGCTACAGTGTATGTGGTTGCCGCCCGTGCAGCACGCTCGTTTTTACTCCTGCATTGCACCTGACAGCCGGGCCTCGTGCATCTTAGATAAAAGCATTTATCGAGATTAGCCAGCCGCTACTGCTGCAAGGAGTGCAGCGTCGTGGAGGCTGCCGCCAGTCGCCCGTTGCCAGCCTCGACATTCCCATTCGAACTTGAACGCCTGAGGGACCGAAGCTCTGCTCCCAACCGGCTGACTTGTTGGACGACACGCCTCCCATTCCGTCTCCGAGCCTGGCACCGCACCGCACCCGCACCGCACCGCACCACACTGGCCCCACACCTACGCTCACACCTACACTCACACCTACACCCACACCTACACCCACACCCACACCCACACCCCACTCGCTTACTCCTATTCCACATTATATTATTTAGCCTCTGCACATAATACGAATAACACATGTATAATACGTTATTTTTAGCCTCCTCCGCGTGTCAAGTGATCTCTTATCGATATCACACACTACGTGCGCGGTGCTCATCGACCTTTTCACCAACGATAACGACCACCCAACGTCCTGCACACAAAGCCCACCTGATCCCCCCAACGTCTGCGCGCGTTATCTGTTCAACTCGTCACACTTCGGACTCAGGGGTCTGTGTATACATTACTCTCTTGGTCAATAGCACGGCGTGTCCGATAAGCAAAAAGAAAAACTCGTCGCCATCCCTCATGCACGTGTGTCCATGCACCCCCTATCGATAAGGTTACATGATACAGATAAAGGATAGGGTTGCTGCTCCCCTGAGTCCCTGCCCCGTGGCCCCGCTTCGCGGAGGGCCCCCGTGGGTCTGCCTCCGGCGGCTGGGCGCTGCCCAGACCCGTAGCTCCGCTTCGCGGAGGCACGCTCCCTCTCGAGGGTCTGCCTCCGGCGGCTGGGCGCTGCCCAGACCCGCTGCTCCGCTTCGCGGAGGGCTGGGAGCACGTTTGTGTCGCATCGCGAGAGCCAGGACAGGCCCCCCGCTCTCCGCGAAGCGGAGCTACGGGTCTGGGCAGCGCCCAGCCGCCGGAGGCAGGCCCACGGGAGCGCACAGTCGAGGGGCGTATGCTCTCCGCGAAGCGGAGCAACGGGTCTGGGCAGCGCCCAGCCGCCGGAGGCAGCGCCCGGTGCCCGGATCGCCAACACAAACAAATTCTATTTGAATGGGGCCTTTATAGGATCGATGACGGTGCCCTGCTTGACGATGACTCTGGGTTTGGTCAGCTTTTGGAAGGTGTCGCGCGAAGACCATTCGCGTCCGATGGGCATCCGGAGAGACCGCTCATACTGCTCACGGTTCTCGTACGGAAATGGGACGGCGCTGGCGGTGTATTTGTCGTTCTTCTTGTTCACTTTCTCGTTGATGATGACGTTTTTGAGCTTGGCATCTTTGCGCTTGCCGGCCTGGACTCCTTTGACGGTTTTGATGACCTTGTTCTTCTTTTTGATCGACGAGCCACCCCAGCTGCCCCATCCAGGAAGTGTCACGTCGATTTCCTTGTCGCCTTCTTCGATGATCTTCTGTCGCTTTTCGGTCTGGAACTCGTCAACAACATCGTCTCCGGCAAACGCTCGCTTGACAAGATCTCGTTGTTTGAACGTTAGCCCTCTACGAGGCACTCGCAGCATGTCATCTGTGCCTTCAGCAACAGTTTCGGCAGTTGCGTCTTCTTCACCAGAATCAGAACCGAGTGGATCCACAATACGCAGAACCTCGTTCATATCAATGTCCCCTGATTCATTGTCTCGAGAACCGAGTGTCTTTTGTTTCTGCTTACGAAGCTTTTCGCGGGACTTGTCTTGATAGGAACTATTCTTGTCAACCGAGGTGATTTTCTTTGATTTCTGCTTCGGCCCAGAACCGACTGTCAGCCATGGATTACTTTCCTGTTCCTCTTCGGTGGTAATGCTAGATTGTGGTTTTGATTTCTTTGTTTCAAACTTTTTGGAAATCACTGAAATCATGGACTTTTCTTCGTCATTGTCCTGTTCGATCTGGGCCTTTTCCAGTTCTGCTCGGACTTCATTTTTAGACGCCAATGTCCCTGGAGCGTACTTTCGACGGCCCGAATTCAGCACCTGATTCACCGCATCATCTTCCCCGTCACTATTCAGGTCTTGAAAATCGTCTGTGTTTTTCGCATTACGAAGAGCCTCTCGCTGTGCGGTATTCACCTGTTTCTCTCTCTGCTCCGCATCTTTCATAAATTTCATGGCCAACAGACCTTTACCTAGAGATTCCTTTTGGCCATTGATAGATTCTTCATCATCATCTCCTTCTTCCTCTTCCTCCTCCTCATCGTCACTCTGACTATCGCGTTCGTCATCGAGAATCCTCTTACGCAGATCCTCACCTCTTCGAAGCATTTCCTCCATCTCGCTTCTCGTCTCTTTGTCCTTGGTGAATCCCTGCTCGACCATTCGTTTAGCCCATTTGCCACTATTCTTATGCTTTAGAGACATGCGCTCTCGAGCACGTTCAATGTCATGGCTTTCTCGGTCCTCTTTGTCCTCTGCATCTCCTTCTACCAGTAGGCGTTCCCTTTCACGCTGCTTCTTGTGCACTTTTCTATATGATTTGGATTTGATTTTCTTGATTCGGCGAGCTTTCCGCTCCTCTCGGAACATTAGTTCTCTCATGAGCCTTAGCTCATTCCGACGCCTCTTCACCTCTTCCATTGTTAGCTTGCTGGGCGCCAGCTCTTCAAAAGTAGACACCGCCTTTTCTTCTGATAGATTGGAGGTGGACAGAATATTAGACACTTTTTTCTCCAACTCTGTTGAAGGTTCGACTGGAGCATAGGCTGCCACCTTAGAAGTCTGTGGAGGAGGGTTGATTGGAAACTGCAGGTGTTCAGCTTCTCTATTTTGTTTGACGGTAGCTTCCCATTTGCTTACCTCTTCTTTTGTGAGTTCATAGGCCGCTTTACGATCATGCTTTTGTTGGATTCTTTTTGCCAACGGAATGGCCAGGGTCTCTTTATTAGCTTCGTCTAATAGTTTTAGGCCGTTTTGTTTGTGATCTGTACTAGTAATACCGGCGGTCAAGTCTGCCAGAGATAGCTTCTGCCCACTCGCTGGAAGAGCAAATTCTCCTTCTTGTGTATTTATCATTTGAAGTCTCTGCTTTCTAGCATTTTTCGTCGCTTCCGCGATAGCATCTTCAGACATTCCAGAAATGAGCTTCCGCAGGCCTTCGAGTTTTTCTTTATCGATATCGTCTTCATCGAGGTCGGAAAATTCGTCTGTCAGCTCTGAATCATCCTCGCTCTCGCTCTCACTCTCACTCTCACTCTCACTCTCACTCTCACTCTCGTCGTCGCCCGGCTCACTATCCGATAATATCTCATCGTCAAGCTTTAATAAATTATTCTCATCAATCTTGGTTGGTAAGCGCACCTGCTTCTTTTGTACCGTGTTTTGCCCTTCCATCTCGTCTTTATCATCTAAATCCCATACTTCAGACAATGACACAAATTCACTCTCATCGATGCTAGTATATCCCTCATCATCCGAGTCGTCTGTTTTCTTTCTCTTATGGCTCTCTAGGATATCATCGTCATCACTGCCCATAGCCTCATCACTATCGATATCTTCATCATCTTCCGAAGCCACTTCTCCTATCCTATAGGCCGGTTTCTCATCGCCGTCTTCTCTGTCGCTGCCTCCCTCCAGATCAGGCTCCATTCCTCGTAAAAGACGGCTGTCTTCCTCATCTTGAGCCAGATTAAAAGCATTTTGCGCTCTATTCGATATAGAGTGACGATTGTTTCGCTTTTTGCCCGTCTTTTTGGCCATCTTAATCTTTGGTTTATTTATTGATTTGAATCTATTTTTTTTTTTTTTTTTTGGTTTATGCAAAGAAGAGATTGTTCAGATTTTCACCAGCCGTATAACAGGCACTTGGGCATTCGCAGCCGTGCAACGGTCGACGCAGCTTAGCGGGACCCTGCATTGAACCAGCATATGCAGAGCATGCGGGTCTAACAAAAGAAATACTTGTACATAACTTATATGTGAACTACTTTTCCTTCTAATCTGGATTGCTCGGCTAGGAAAACAACTTTGTGACTGCCCAGCACTTCATCCGGAGTACAGCGAATATATTCCTTGGTAGCTTCGTCAATTGTTGTGCCATGGATTAATACTGCCTTGAGTGCTTCAGCAAAAGCGGTTGCTAGACCCTTGTCTCCTCCACCATGTCCAGATTCCTCATCAGTGTCAGGGTTTAGAATGGTGGTCTTGCGGCTAGCAAAATCAAACAGACGAATGGTTCTGGAATCAGTTGATATCTCTCCCTTGGTGCCATAAATATTAATCTTACGGAAACACACTTCTTCGGAAAACGCAATCATCGTCATTGTGGCAGTAGCAGAGCCAAAATCCAAATTAACTACCTGGTTATCACACACATCATTGTCGGCATTATAGACACACACGCCATATGGACCTTCTTCTAATGCCCTTGTAAGATGAACAGCATCTTCAATATCAGTGAGGGTTTTAGTTTTCCAAGCCTTTCTGCCTGCCAGCAGATCATCCAGGTAGATTTTTTTCGCTGAATACCCGCACGACTCCTCGACCGAGCACGAAAGGCATCTATCGCCAGCGCCAACTGGCCTGTTCTCCTTTTTGAAATGAGACAAAGACCCAAACGACGACACTCGCTTCAGATTCTCATATCCAAGTAACCACATCAACACATCAATATCATGACAACACTTGGCCATTAAAGAAAACGTAGTAGTATCCTCCCGGCGCCAATTGCCTCGCACATATGAATGTGCAAAGTGATACCATCCAACCGGTTCGGTATGGTTGATGTTTACAATCTTGCCTACGGCACCTGAATCAATCAGCTTTTTCAGAGCAATATTATGAGGGGAATAACGAAGAACGTGTCCAATGGCCAGCAGAACATTATTTTCCTTGACTGCACGAACTATAGCTTCACAGTCATCCATTGTAGTAGCAAGTGGTTTCTCGCATAACATATGTTTACCTGCATTGGCAAATGCCACTGCTACTTGTCGATGCATGTCATCCAAGACACAAATGATAACACAGTCGTAATTCCCTGCGTCGACCAGCGACTCCTTCCAATCTGCATACTGTTGTATATTGACCGACTCGGGATATACCTGATTACAATAGTTGATGAGTTTGGTTCTTCGCGAACCATTGGGCTCGGCTACACCCGTGACTCGAATATAATCTAAATGACGAAGTGATCGAGTATATGCTCTGCCTCTACTTCCACCGCCCACAACCAATGCCCTCAAGTAAGAAGGCTGTGTCATTCTTGAATGGGGTCCGTGCACAATTGACAAATGTGCCTTTTATGATTGGCTTTTATATATATATATGTGCGCTTATCGTAGTGTAACAGTGACTGGGGATCATGCTGCGATAAGATAAGCATCATGTTACAATCACGTGCGGGAGCCAGCCGATCTTAGTGTCCTTTCTCCGGGTGCGACCCCATCCTGGGAAGTCTTACCTATCTGATCGGAGGGTCCTATCAATTGTTATCGATTGCATTCGCGTCATTGAGGTATTGCCTCCGGCGGCTGGGCGCTGCCCAGACCCGTTGCGCTCGCGAAGCGAGCGGTGGGGTCTCGGGAGTGCGTCTGGTGGTGGCAGTGGCCTCGAGTTTCGAGTCATGGCCTGTCGTTGCGTGGTTTGATAGTGCCATTGATAATAGCCGCTGATTGTAGTGTGACTGAAGCTCCGGCGGGAAGGTGCATAGATAAGGATCCGGAGATACTCTCCATGTGCATGACTCCACAGCATACACTAAAGGCCAGATGACGAAGATGCTCCAGCTCCAGACCGGATGAAATCGCAACTTCTGGCCTGCAATTGTAGTTGACTGGAGTGGAAATATTGGCATTCGATAGCTGACTCACATGTCGCGGAGGCATGGCATGCGAATGTGCGTTACGAGGCTCGCTCTTAATAAAATTGCCAGATCTGAGGAGTGTCAGGTTCTTATTGGTTGACTCAATTGAAAGTAGACACATTTCATCTCACATGCTTAATTACAATGGGCTCAATATCGATTGTCCAGGTGGCTGAAATGGCAAAGTGGCGTAGTGGCGCAGCGACCGAACCGGAATGTCAGTGCTTCTATGCCTTGGCATTTGATTCCTCACATATGCTTATGCAGGAATCTGACATCTGTGTATGCTACAAAGGTAAATGATAGCCCTGCCGCATATCGAGCTTGTATACCGTCAACTGTTGACTGACGATGGAAGAAATCAAGCGGTTATAATGGGTCTGATATTAGCCATGAGGGGAGGTGATATAGCTTGTTGTAATGAACCGTCAACGTAAGCGTCATCACAAGGCTCAGGGTTGTTTTCACGTCGGCGTCGCGTCGGCATGAACCAAGCTGGGCTGGTCTGAGCTGGGACTATTTATAGTGTCAGCTGGAGCAAAGGTTAAATTAAGCATAACAGACGCAGTCGAAACACCAGCGGTCAGCGGCCAGCAGCCAGCGTGATTACTAGCCAGCGGCCAAACAGACCAAAAGTCAAGCGTGAAGGCGGCTCCGTCGACCCTATATCTTGTGTTCTGCTATTAATAGTCAATGCCGTCCAAACTCCTACTCATGCAAGCTAACCGTGACCGTTAGAGCGCCCATGCTGAAACCTGGCCAGGTGCCGCGCCCTTGCCCTGGCAGGATTACCAGGCCTAACAACACGTTTTGGGTAAAAGGATAGTCTTAAAAGTAAACACAGACAGTGATAGGGATATATATTTTGCTGGACTCGAATTCACTTGTTCAACAGGGAATATCTGAATCGAGTGTGAAAGAGATCATCAAGTGAAGAAGCACAGGATTTACAAGTGACTGATTGACGGAAGAGACAAACAATATAAATATATATTTTAGGGTGTCTATAAGCCTGTAAAAAGAAGTGATTCATTCAACTTCTTAAAACCCAATCTTGAATGAGTGGCAATCATCCGAGGGGACCCCCAGGTAAGTGGATTGAGATCGTCGACAGTCGAGCAAGAACTAATGTTTAGGGAACGGTCCAGGACACGGATATAGACAGCCATATCCAGCCAGCTCCGAGTCTGAAGAACAGCTTTTCATGACTCCAAATACCGGTGGTGATACTGGACACAGTGAACAACAACAACAGCATCATCACCAGCAGTATTATAGTTATGGAGATAATTCTGATCCGTATGGCCACCAAGAACAGGAACCTGAACCTGAACCTGAAGTCAGTGATAGAGCGCCCCTCAACCCAGCTCCTCATGGACCGACGACGGGCCATTTTGCTGCTCCTCGGACTGCTTCGCCTAATCCTTACCAAGCACCCCCACCCCTTCAGGGATATGCTGAAGATGACCAGTACTATGAATATCCTGTTAGCCAGCCATTGACAAATGACGGCCAATATTATAACCCATACTCACATGGCTTCTCGACCGCAGGAGCTGCTCCAATGCCTAGTCCAGGACCCCAGCCCCCCAACGTCCATTACGATTTACCTCCTCAGCCCACCGCATACTCGGCCAATAACACGTATGGTAACCCGTTTGAACAGAATCCCGCCTACGAGTCTCAATACAACTTGCCTCGAGAATCAGAGTCTTACTTATTAAAACCTGTTTATCCTCCTCCTGGTCCACAGCCTCTTCATCATGCAATGAATATGAGCTCTCCGTTTTCTTCTTATTTTGGCAGCACCAATGAGGACGTGGATGATTTCCACCCATTTCCTGTCCAAGGTGACCAATATGCATTGAATACATATGAAGATGATGAAGATTTGGAAGACACTGAGAGTTCGGATGGCACTCGCGAAGATGACCGGTATGCCTATCAACCGCCTGTACAGACGATTCCAGCTGGAGCCGAAGTGGGCGGCATGTCTATCCCTTCAGGTCCTACTCCACCTCCAATTCTTGGAGGCCCGTTACCAATAGCTCCTCCACCCAATATGCAACCTAGAAGAGCCAAAACAATGAAGCGAGTGCGTCTGTTTAAGGGTAACCTGGTCCTGGATTGTCCTGTAGCAGGCACTCTACTATCGCAGTTTCCGGATGATTTGGAAGGTCAGCGAGAATTCACTCACATGAGATACTCGGCCGCTACTTGCGACCCCAAAGATTTCAAGATGAATGGCTTTACAATGCGTCAAAACTGTTACACGCATCCAAGAGAAACAGAATTATTTATTGTCGTCACTATTTATAACGAAAGCGATATCCTCTTAGGCAGAACTCTGCAAGGGATTTTCCGAAACATCAAACATCTATCAACAAGAACAAGATCCAAAACTTGGGGCAAAGATGCTTGGAAAAAAGTCGTCGTTTGCGTAGTAGCAGATGGACGTGAGAAACTCAACCCACGAGCTAGAGCTCTAATGGCCGCTTTGGGCGTATACCAAGATGGTCTCGCCAAAAACATGGTCAACGACCGACCTGTCGATGCTCATATCTATGAATATACTACCCGAGTCGGTATTGGTCAGGTCGACTCTACCGTGAAACTGGTGACGGAGAAAACCGTTCCTGTGCAGATGATTTTCTGTCTAAAAGAACATAACAAGAAAAAAATCAACTCGCATCGCTGGTTTTTCCAAGCGTTTGGACCTATTCTGAACCCCAATGTATGTGTTTTGCTTGATGCAGGAACTCAGCCTGGCCATGATTCTATTTATCATCTTTGGAAGGCCTTTGATGTTAATAGTAATATCGGTGGTGCTTGTGGTGAAATTACTGCTGGGCTCGGTACAGGGTTCCGGAAGCTTGTTAATCCCCTAGTGGCAGCACAGAACTTTGAATATAAAATGTCCAATATTCTAGATAAGCCCCTGGAAAGTGTGTTTGGGTTCATCAGTGTGTTGCCAGGAGCGTTTTCCGCGTATCGATATCAGGCCCTTCAAAACGAGCCTTTGGAGAAGTACTTTAAAGGAGAAACGTTGCACGATTCCGGAGCAGGCATTTTCACGGCCAACATGTATCTTGCAGAAGATCGTATATTGTGTTATGAATTAGTAGCCAAGCGAGACTGCCGTTGGTTGTTGAAATATGTGAAATCGGCACATGCAGAGACAGATGTCCCTGATAAACTGGATGAGCTTGTGCTTCAACGGCGAAGATGGCTTAATGGTTCATTTTTCGCTGCTGTGTATGCTCAAGTACATATGTTTGCTATTTGGAGATCAAGCCACAGTGTTTTGAGAAAACTGGCGCTTCATGTGGAGTTTCTGTATCAAATGGTTTCAATGTTGTTTTCTTGGTTTTCAATTGGCAACTACTTTTTGGTGTTTCGCATTTTGACCAGTTCGTTAGCAGACTCGAGTCTTGGATTTGCTCCAGGAAAAGTCCTTTCGGTGATATTTTTATGGGTATATGCCGGTTGCTTGGTGACGATTTTTGTTCTTTCGTTTGGAAATCGTCCCAATGGTACCTATCATTTCTATTACGCCATAGTAGCGTTTTTTGCATTTCTTATGGCCTATCTTATGTTTGCAGCCGTCTATATCTCTGTGAAATCAGTTGAATACGCCATTTGTTCCAATGGAGGGTTCTCTGCCAGTCTGGTGATCAAGAACCAGACTTTCCGCGACCTGGTGGTGTCCATTCTGTCTACCTATGCATTATACTTTATATCGTCATTTTTGTTCTTTGAGCCATGGCATATGTTTACGAGTTTTTTCCAGTACCTCCTCATAAGTCCTTCATACATTAATGTTCTCAACGTATATGCGTTTTGTAACATTCATGATATTTCTTGGGGTACCAAAGGAGACACTTCGCAGAAAATGGATTTGGGTGTTGCCAAGCTGAAGACCACGCAATCCAAAAAGGAGATTCTCGAGGTCGATGTGCCGACGAGCAAAGAAGAGATTAATGCCTCGTACCTCAATCAGATCAGTCTACTACGAGATCAGGCCAAGAAGGAAAAGGAAGAGGTATCCAAGGAGAATAAGAACATTGACTATTATGCGCTGTTCCGATCATCGGTTGTTCTTGCGTGGATTTTTACCAATGTGGCTCTTGTGGCGGTGGTTCTCAACACTGCTGGCTTGAATGTGTTTGATGATTCCAGCTCGACCACCACCACCTCGTCTACGACGACTTCCAAGCGGTCGCTTGACGTTGGCGTTGAGTTGCCTTTTCTAAAACGAGCCAGTTGTGAGTCCATAGGCGTAGGCGAAGACGTTCAAACCCAGATTTATTTGTCGGTGATTCTTTGGGCTGTGGCTGCTCTTGCTGCCTTTCGGTTTATTGGTTCTGTTTGGTATCTGATCTTACGTTTGATGGGGCGTTAATGTACTCGTATATATAATCTATGGTCAGGACGGCCGCTGGAGGCACGGCCGCTGAAGGCGTTCAACCTGGACACAATACACGCATCAACAGGCACCAGATCATAGATCTCACCACTCCGCGAAGCGGAGCAACGGGTCTGGGCAGCGCCCAGCCGCCGGAGGCAGGGTCCCCGGTCCCCGGCCCCCGGCCCCCGCCCCCTCTGGGTTAGGGTGCACGCCGAAACTTTGAGGTTCACGAAGTTGGAGAGGAGATTTGGATCAGTTGTCGAGTTCAGCAGATTGTTAGGATGTTGTTGGTGTTTCGCAGACTGGGGCTGGGGCAGGCTGGGGCGGGCACGTCCAGGTCGGCTTGCAAGAGTTTGTTCCATGCTGGCCGTGTAGCTCTTTCGGAAGTCAACCCCGTGTACCCCGACGAGTCGCACCTGACACGGATCAAACGACCAGGTATGCTGTTTGCCGAGCCAATTGATCCGAATCTCCGAATGGGCAATAGCCCTATATATACGTCGCCCATTGCAAGCCAGGTGGCGTTCACAAAACGATGGTCAATTGGACTCACGGTGGTTGGATCGTATGTGGGATACTTGGTGCAAGATATTGTCGGAGCCTCGAGCGTCATGAGCGGTTTAGGAATGGCACTTCTGGTTGCTCCATTACCATTGATCCATTTCTTCACCGGGGCTCATGTAACAAGCATATACCGACTGTACCGCAAAGATGAGCCCCAGACATACGAGAATCTGACCAAGGATGAGACGCTTGTGTTTGAGCGGATCGGGTTTTTCGGACGTCGAACCTATGCGACTGCTATAAAGGTCCAGGATATCCGTCTTGTACATAAACGACTTGGATGGGTCAACTGGGAATATAAGGACCCCAAGTTTCTTCTGAGCACTAAACTGTATGTGACGGACAACACGGGTGGTATAAAGATGGATCGGATATGGGGTATTATAGAGAAGAATAGTGGAGTGGATAATGGCAGGTCATTTCTTGATGAGCCGTAAAAAAAGCTACATAATATATATTTAATGACTAGATCTTAATGCGGATTCCTTTATAATAAAGGACTACACCGACAATAAATAAAAAGGATGCATACGATGCTAGAATGACGACCGACAACTGGGTGCTCGCGTCTAGAGTTCGAACATTCATATTGATGAGTCCCGTGAGAATGTTGGCCAACAGAAATAGAGCAAGTCCATTGGTATTGACGGCTTCACATGACAGTGGAACGCGATTCTCATAGCTAGTGGACGATGGCAGCAAAACAATCTCAACAATAAGATACAGACAGATGTACCCAGTGTTATAAGACGTCACCCATAGAACATAGGGGAGATTTGCCAGTCGGCGAGAAGGAGTAAGCCAGAATGATACAATGTAAAGAAGCAAGTTGTTGATAATACTCGACAATATGAGAAGTTTGATGGATTTGACACGGGATTTTGTTATCGTGGTACTGGCGGTGGCAGACCCGGAGCCCAATGCTTGTAAATAACGGGCTTTTGTTTGTGGGAATAGAAACGTTCTCATAGACACCACACTAGGCAAAGTATAATACCCCGTGGACTTTCCTGCCAAAAAAATCGAAAGGTACCCGATAAATGAAAAAATGCCTTCCTTGTTAGAAGAGATCATGTCTGTTCTGGGCGCTACAAGCACAAACGGTCCCAGGCGGGTTTTGTCAAGAACAAGTTCATAGAGTGTGGCAATCAAAAGAGACACCACAAAAGTGGGAATCCGTTTAGGCAGAAAGCCTACTAGTGAAACAAACGGTGGTAGTAATCCTAAAGTCATGAAAAAGTTCCAATGGACTCCATACTCGCTCACATGCTCCTGATAGTCCAAGTATTTAACCGCCAGCAGGCGTACGAGTCCCAGCGTGAGAACAGGAATGCAAGATCGAACTGACGAGCTGAGACTGCGTATCCGTGACGCCAGCGACGTCTCATCCTTGCGATCCAGAAACGTATCTATAAGAGTTCCCCTACTGGACACCAGGCCCATAGAAAACACAAACGAACCAACTCCTAAATCCATAAGTGAGGTGCCCCAGGTCTCGACCTTGGCAAACCTCCTTGGAAAGATTCGAAAGTCCACAGCCAGGATAGCCAGGCAGGTGATAATCATCATGGCACCTCGATAATTTGTGAGAAACGACTGTTTTGGGAGGTATTCGTTTATAAGAGTCTTTTGTGGGTGGTCAGGTTCCACTTTTGATTGATTTTTGGTGGCAATGAGACCCTTTGTTTTGGGCCTTGTCAATAGCGTCAGGCCAATGACAGGAGCGACGATTAATATATTCAGAAGCGATGGACAAGACGCATAAATGGTGACCGAGGCGAGAATTCCCAGCCAATTTAGAAACAAGTCAATTGACAAGCTTATTAAAGACCATCTGTTGGATCCACTGAAGAAATTGAATCGTGTTTGTAAAACACACCAGCCGGCGTATGCAGATATCGCGATTAATGTAACCCAGTATATTTCGTCAATAGGTCCCCCCGTCAGTCCCGCGACAAAGTTCTCATGCCGTAGTTTATAGGATTGCGAGTCTGACAAAGTAGTGGACGAATCTAACATTGTTATGTGATGATGATGCGAGGATATTTACAGTATGTGATTTCACCACAAGGTGAGACGGGGCCGGCGGTAGGTGCTTAATAAAATAAATAACTGAATTCTTCTTTCTTTGTCGTTAGTTTGTAAGATTCATGGATTGATCAATCCATCACAATTAGCTTTGACAACACCTCTGACGTATGAGTATGAGAATGAAGCTGCTTGATGTTTACTGCTAGGTGAGTTAATAGTTGTTGGTTAAATGTGTAGGTTGCTGCGTTTAAAGGGATTTGCAGGTTGTGTTTAAAGGGATGGTAGTGTGTGTAGGGTAATGGGGTAGTATTATTATGAGTAATGGAATAGTATAATCATGAGTATAATGGGGTAGTATAATCATGAGTATAATGGAATAGTATTATCACGAGTATAATGGCGTAACTATCACAGGGGTAGTATAGCTCGAGTAAAAAGTAGATTCTGTGCGGTTAATTTTGGTTTGGGTAGCTATGAGCTCCGGCGCGCTACTAATCAGATACACGTACACTATATTATCTCACCACCATCTTCGTCTCTTACTAAATCAACAGTCGTTCCATCAGAGAAGAGCCCAAGATCACGATTAAAGTAAGCCGGTGCGTACACACGGCTTTTATCGTATGCCCACTATTGTATGATGAATGGAGTATTTCATGCCTAAATCAGCTCTCTCGTATAGCTTGCATATGTAAGATGCACATATCCAAAAAGCCGAACTGGAATCCGAACTGCATTGTGGAGTGAAGCAAATAAATACACACCAGAGTGCACAGGGTTCTCATCATTCATTACAGTTAGACAAGGGAGCGACTTGGCGATTGGCGACTTCACGTAGAGTCACGTACTGCTACTGACCAGTCGAATTTCAGTCCCCATACTGGTGTCCATGCTCTTTCGGTAGCACTTGATCACATATCCAGCATGTCTGGGACGCCATCATGTCACGATGTTGATCATGGAGACCAACCGAATCAAAGTCACAAGGACATTGAGATCCAGCCTTCAGACAGTCGGGCATTAGAAATTGCATCAAAGAAACCACCACCAATAGGTGTCCGTGAAATAGATGGAGATTTATCACCGTCTCAGTCCAACGGCTTGACACTTTCTTCAATTGATAAGGTTACTGTTAATGTGCGGCATCTTTCCATCACCGTCGAACCAGTTGATCCAGGATCCTTACTTGGAAGATTGCTTCACCTGAAAACTGCCGTGACTGGTGGTGGTACAAAGTCACGGTCATCCTCAGATCCTCCTCCAACGGCAAACGACACGGAGAAATTTCTTCAAACAAACAGTGCAGTTGATGCTCTGTCCAATTCAAGAAAACAGATTCTTCGAAACATCTCCGTGGATGTTTCTGCTGGATCCATGATGACCATTATTGGAGGCTCGGGATCTGGAAAAACATCTCTGCTGAACGTCATGGCAGGTCGAATGGGCTCAAGAAACCTTTGTTGTGAAGGAGCAGTCACTTTCAACGGAAATCCAGACATCTCTCATGTTCGTAACGCCTATGTTATGCAACAGGACGTTCTACAGCCGAATTTAACTTGTCGTGAGACTCTAGTCTACGCGGCCGATTTACGGTTGCCATCCTCGACAACTCGCTCACAAAGGACTCAGCTGGTTGAAGAGATCATTCTGGAGCTTGGCTTGAAAGAGTGTGCCGATACCATAGTCGGAGATAATGCCCACAAGGGTTTGTCAGGAGGAGAAAAAAGACGTCTTAGTATTGGAATTCAACTACTGGCCAATCCATCTGTACTATTCTTGGACGAGCCTACTACTGGATTAGATGCCAACTCGGCCTTTCTTTTAGTAGAGACTTGTAGAAAATTAGTATTGAAAGGGCGAACAATCATCATGAGCATTCATCAACCGCGGTCGGATATTTTCTTCTTGTTCGACTCTGTAACGATATTAACTCGTGGTCAAGCAGTATATTCTGGGTCGGTAGATAATGTTCTTCCATATATTGAGAATCTGGGCTACAGTTTCCCAGCTCATATGAATCCCGCAGACTTTCTAATCGATTTATCGGCTATAGACACGAGAACAGCGGACCAGGAGATGCAATCTAAAAGAATCGTGGACAAATTACTAACCGCCTGGACTGTCAACCAAAGATTTGCTCCTGTTGAGCTGGTATCACCGTCCACGGCTTCTTCGTCTGTCGTCCTTGCAAAGGCACCCCTCTGGAGAGAAATAGCGGTGTTAACCAAACGATCGTTTGTTATATCAGGACGAGATCCCATGGGTCTAGCAGGACTTCTTGTAGAATGTGTTCTCATGGGAACTATTTGTGGATGGGTGTTTTACAAGTTGGATAGCACCGTCTCTGGCATCAGATCAATGGAAGGATTACTATATACTTCGTGTGCAGCACAGGGATATCTGATTTTATTATACGAAACTTATCGACTTTGTGGCCCTGACTTGCGGGTATTTGATAGAGAATACAATGACGGCTGTGTTGGTCCATTTGGATATCTGGTATCAAGACGGTTATCGAAAATCTTGACAGAGGATTTATATGTTCCGCTAATATATTCGGTGAGTATTATTGTAGTGCGATGCTTACTGCTCACTGCTTACTAACATTTTTCAGGCAATTGTTTACTACATGACAGGACTGCGAACTGACAGTCCAAGGCATTTCTTTGTTTTCTTTGCAACTACCTTGATTCAACAGTATATTGCAGTGGCATTTGCAACTCTTAGTGCCAGTATTTCTCGCGACTTTACCACGGCCTCTCTGGTATGTAATTTGGGCTATACATTGCAGAGCATGGCATGTGGGTTCTTCGCCAATGCTACAACAATGCCAGTTTACGTTCGATGGACAAGATGGATCGCATATGTGTATTATGCATTTGGTACAGTTATTTCTAATCAATTCACCGGGTGGGTTGGAGATTGCCCCTACGGGTCTCTCTCGGACCCTCGGTGTGATCCATTTACTGGCGAATATGTTCTTCAAACACTTGGGTTTCCTAAGAACTGGATTCTCGTGCCTATGATGGTGAATATAGGATGGACGGTGGGATTCTATATCCTGTCTTACATTCTTCTGAAATATCTAAGAGTGTCCGTATCGGTATCAAAAACGTTCACTTCAAAAACGATAGAGGAGATTACTGCCCCACAATCGTCAAACCGGCCAACTACAGATAACTCGGATATCAATGTCAGCCTGAATAATCTTCGACTATCTGTTATCCGTAGGCAACGATTAGGTCTGAGGACTAGAGATATTGAAATCTTGCGTGGTATCTCTGCGACGTTTGTTCCAGGATCCATAAATGCTATTCTCGGTCCAAGTGGCTCAGGCAAAAGCTCGCTACTCAACTTTCTTGCCGATAGATTGCACTCTAGTTTTAACCAAAAGTATATTTCTTCCGGCGATATTATCTTCAACGACAAGCTGCCTTCTCGCTCATTGATTCGATCCTTGTGTTCGTATGTGACCCAAGAGGATGATGGACTGTTGCCATCTTTGACTGTAAGAGAGACTCTATACTATGCGGCCGACCTTCGATTACCAAGAGACATGTCTCGGCAGGAAAAGAGAGCACGGGCTAATGAGGTCATTATGAAAATGGGACTGAAAGACTGTGCCGATACATTAATTGGAGGTGAGTTCGTCAAGGGAATCTCTGGGGGAGAAAAACGTCGTGTAACGATTAGTATACAACTTTTGAATAATCCAAAGATCCTACTGCTGGACGAACCCACTTCTGGTCTTGATAGTTTCATTGCATCGTCAATTCTTCAGGTATTAAAAGCGTTGGCTGAAGAAGGCAGAACAATCATTTGCACTATTCATCAGCCTCGATCAGATTTATTTGCACAATTTGGCAATATCTTATTACTGGCCAAAGGTGGTCAAGTAGCATATAATGGTAAATCTACTGATATGCTGGATTATTTCGAGTCCTTGAACCATCCCTGTCCACATCTTACTAATCCTGCGGATTTTGTGTTGGATCTAGTTTCCGTGAATCTGCAGTCGGAAGAAAAGGAATCCGTGTCGCGTGCAAAAGTAACCAGATTGTTGGAAGCCTGGGAAAAAGTCGAAAATCCTGCACTTAGGTCATCAGCAATGACCGCTCATTTAGACCTGGCTTCTGTTGAAGCAGAATTCAGTAGCCATGTACGTGAAATGTCTCCCTTCCTTGATGCTTACAAAATATTGCTCCGAAGGTCTACACTAAATTTTTCACGAAGTCCGCATATGATTGTTGCTAGAATCATGCAGGTTGCCGGTATCGGGATCATTTTTGCTTTATTCTTTGCGCCTTTGAAGGATGATATGATAGGCATAACTAACAGGCTGGGGCTGGTCCAAGAAATAACCGCTCTCTACTTTGTAGGAATGCTGAACAATATGGCCATTTATCCGTATGATCGATCGGTGTTTTATCGTGAGCACGATGATAATGTGTACGGAGTTTTACCGTTCTTCATGGTATACCTGACGCTCGAGCTGCCATTCGAGTGTATTACCTCATTGATATTTGCTGTGTTCCTAGTCCTCGTTCCAGGTCTTCCTCGTACTCCAGGACTGTTTTTTGCCTGTGCTTTTTCGACTCTGGCTATTGTGAATTGTGGAGAGTCGATTGGTATTGCTTTTAATACTCTGTTTACTCATGAAGGGTTTGCTGTTAATCTGATTTCAGTTGTATTATCTATTGGAAGTCTCATGGCTGGCCTCATGTCGTTGAACATGCCTGGATTCCTCAAAGGAGTCAACTGGCTCTCGCCGTTAAAGTATGCGGTTTCTATTCTGATAAACATGGCATTTGACGGACAGACATTTTCATGTAAAGGTCAAGCATTAGATCCCGACGGCGGTTGTCAGTTTGATACTGGTGAAAAGATCTTGGAAGGTTATCACCTGAAATCAAATGTACCGGCGTATCTTGGTGGTATTGCTGTTACTATGGTGGTGTATCGGGCCCTTGCGTTTGCAGTCCTGAAGACCAACAGATTAAAGCTTGGTATGAAGACTTTATCGAGGAATGGTCGTCATTAGATTTATCACTCTATGTATTTCTATAACATATAACTAAAAACTTGCATTTAAATTCATATCTCAGAATCTAGCAACGACATCTTGATGGCCCGCTCTAATTCGTTGTCAAATTTAGACGGTTTATCATAGAGCTGTGAATCAGAACTAGTGGCATCCGTCTTTGAGAGCTCAATTTCACGTCTAAGATTGTCATTAGATTTGACCACTCTATGTATTTCTATAACTGAAAACTTTGCATTTAAATTTAAATTTAAATTCATTTCTCAGAATCTAACAGCGACATTTTGATAGCCAGCTCTAATTCGCCGTCAAATTCAGACGGCTTATCATAGAGCTGTACATCAGAACCAGTGGCATCCGCTTTCGAAAGCTCAATTGCACGTCTAAGATCATCATCCACATTGTCCATATCCGCAAAAGGCTCATCAGCTTTCTCATTCTCAGCCTTTGATAACTCGACAGCAAGCCTCAGATCATTATCGATATCCTCATCGTGAGCAACAGCAGACACCGAGCTGGAAGAAGATCTCTGATACGTGGAACCAGATGAAACAGGAACTTGTTGTTCTAGTTCTGCCATAGACGCATCTATTGCTCTACGAACATCTTCATCGCTTTCCTCTTCAGTCTTGAAACTTGCCTCGGCTTTAGATGCCTCTTCACTTAACATCATCGCATATTTGAGCTGATCTTCTTCCGACAAATCAGCGGCATTGAAACCGTCAAAGTTGTTGTTCCTGTTTCGTCTCACCTCATTAAGCTCCTCATCCTCCAAGTCCATGAGCTCCAGATCCATTTCAATCTCTTCTGTGATACGCGCACGACTCATTCCACCACTGCCAGAGTGTGCATCGTACGGCACGCGCTTCTTCTTCTTCACACCCTTCTTTTTAACTGAAGACTTTTGAAGGTCGGCACCAAGATCAAAATATTGGATAGCTGATCGGACTACTATGATACCATGAGGATTTGATGGGTCAGGATCGATTTCAAGATGAGTGATGGGCCAAAGCGAGAGAGAATCAGGGTCCTCCGTGGCCCTCAAATTCAAAGCACGTTTCGAAAACCTAGCAGAAACCACTCGTAGAAACTCTCCAGTAAGGAGATCCAAAGCCACGGTGATTCCATTGTATGAGCCCAAAAGAAGAACCATCGAATTAAGAGCAATGGCAGAAATAGATGGCCGCGAATGAGGAACCGCCTCTGGCAGCGCACCACTGATCTGGCTCTGCTCGCTAACTTGAAAAGGCGATTCTGATTTTCGGAGCGGAGTGATTGTATTTTTATCATCCACATCATCTTGAAGCAACCATACAAACACAAGATTATCACTGGTAGCGGCCGCTACATATCTGAAATTGAGGCCTGGAGTCTCTACCGAGAAGTCCGATTGAGGGAACGTAGTATGATCCATTGCCACTGCCGTTATATGGCTGTCAGACGCCATGCCAGACAAGTCGAAATGAACGGATTGAAACTGCGACTCTTCCAGAGTCAGTCTGAATCTCATGAAATATCTGCCATTGGCGTAAACAACGTAGTTGCTAGCAAAATCCACATCAAAATAAGACACAGTAGCAGCCGTGGAAGATTCATCCTGCACAATCGGATGAATAAAACATCCAATCCGAACAAACTCGCTGCCAGCGATACTAGCAAACACTTCTCCAGAGTTATTTATACAGACAATCTTGTCCTTGGAATCGCACTGAAGATGGATAATACGACGGCTCTTGATGACCTTTGGGTTGCCATTTGCATCGTCACCATCAACATATTCCGCACAGACAGGGAAATCTCGTACCAAAGTACAAGAATTCAAGTCCCATTGAAAAACGTGCCCATCCTCACCGGCACTCAAGGCAGCGACCTTGTTTTTCGTCTTTGGAGATTCCATTTTATTTATCCACACAGCAGAAACATCCCCAAAATGACGAGGTCCTTTCATAGTCACATAGTCTCTCAATCTTGTTTCATGAGAAAACAATGTCGCCTGCACTCTCCCATCAGCATGGAACCCATAAATGAGCCCAAATCTCGACCCATCAACACAAGAAGTATCAAAACAGATCTGGAGCATTTTATTCGTGAAAACTCGTTGGTTGGCAACTTTCCCACGAGTGGGATCAGCAATCGTACCTACACCTCTCCAGATTGAAAAGGCAGTAATTCTAGACGCTTCAAAGTCGCAAAACACGTGCGAAATGTTCCAAATAAGCCCATTAAAAGATAGATTGTTACAGTGGCCCTTTTTCCACTTATGAAGATAGTCCAGACGAGACATAAGTTCGGTTCGCCATTTCAAGCTCGAAGTCACCCGGTTGAACTTGGAGGAAGAAAAGTGCTGCAAAAACGAAGCTCTCCAAGAGGCGTCGCTACCTGCTTCGTACCATCTACGGCACACCAACGATGCGGCATCCAGGCATCCAGGTGACAAATAACTGAATATGGCAACGAGAATTTCATTCGGTAAATTCTGAGCTAAAGAAGGAGGTACGGCAAATGGATTGGAAATGCCATTCTGCTGACTCACAGTCGTGGTCGTTGTCGACCTACCAGATTCCAAGCCATTTTGAGCAATGGAAGTATTAGGACTTGCGGAAGCAAGCGATTCTCTATCAATATCAGACGTCTGCAGACTATGATTTTCTAGATCAGGAGTTTGAAAGGGCATAAAAAGACCGTCAAGGTGTGATAGGGGTACTGAGTTTTGTGAAGGCAACTCAGTAGATGAAGCGAGTTTTTCCTGCTTTTGAATTTGAATCCTATTGAAGATGATTTCCAAAATCTACAACAAGATCTTTATATATATATCAGACACTTATACAAAAAAATATCAGAATCCGATAGAATAGCGATAGATATATTAGTGGAGAAATGGATGTGAGAGAACCTTTTATTAGCGTCTAGATCTTAGTCAGCCTCACGTGTAGTACAAGACCCTGCCTCGAGTCAACATGCGGTAGGATAAATATTTAAAGTAATGATGAGTTTTTAAGGTGAAAAACAAGTAACCGGTATAAGACGTGAGCGGAAGGTGATCAGGTCGCAACAATATCGATAATAATGAGCATGTTTGAAATCCCTATTTCTTGCTCTGGTACTTGTATCAGCTATATAGTATTTACAATAATTAACTAAAGAAAATATATTGGCAAAAGGCTGTACTGAGTGAGAGCATGATAGGATCACTGGCACATGCCATAGAGTTCTGTTGTAGGGTGTGCTATGAATTTGGAGTCGATCACAGCTCGGATGCCGACATGACAATTTATAAAGCTTTATTGCTTCAATTAATTAATTAATTAAATAAATAGCATAATAAATAAACAACGAGTCAATAAATAGACAAGAATGGAAATGTTTTAGGCTTTAGGCATTACCAGTTTCATGTTTTGTTTTCACAAAGACCGTTACAAAAGACGGGTCTTGTAGGACACAGAGTCGGTGAATTGCTTGTAGTCAGGAGAGTTCCAAGATTTCGAGTTGTGGTCATCGCCGGCAGGGACAAAGAACTTTTTGATTGCAAACATAGTTCTGGTAGCCTTGGAACTAGATGCGCTGGCGTTGGATCCACCCGAACGAACGGTGTCGACGTTGTTATTGAATTGAGTCATTGTGTAGTGATAAATTAGTGAAAAAGTGGTAGTTTGTCAGTTAATTGTTCTGATAATGTTTTAGAAGAAATAATTGAAAAAGGTATACCACGACCCTCTATTTATATTTGAAATTCCAGTCATTTCAGTCGGACTCCGTAAGAAATATTTCCGGCAAATGTTCCGGTATTACGTAGATCTTGGATCTGCGATGCACATGTTATGTTACATGCGGATGTGAAACCGACGGATAAACGGTTACTGCCAAATGTTAGACAATGTATAAACTCACGGGGCACAGTGGCTGTGTGCATGTCGGCTATAGGCGCCACCCGAAGGATATAAATAAGTATTCTGCGGGTTTTTTTCACCGCGTGCATCGGAATCCATTGTTTTGCCACCCGAGTTTATGTTTATAGAACACCCAATATATTTCTCCGTCAGAGATGAAAGGGTTGGATGAAGGCCAGTGAACTTTGAACGTGGCGGAGAGGAAAATTTTCGCCCCCATGGGCATTATGCAGGACCGTTCATCTCGCATGTGAGACCAGCTAACTGTGTTGAGTTAGCGGTCTAACGGTTTAACGTCAACATCTGATTATTCACAAAATAAATATAATTAATAAATAGAAATACAAAAATTCACAACTTTACAGAAGACGAGTCTTGTAAGAGACAGTGTCGTGGAATTGCTTGTAGTCAGGCGAGTTCCATGCTCTTTGCTCATCATGCACAGGGTCAAAAAGCTTTTTGATAGCGGACACTGTTCTGGCACTTCTGGAGCTCGAAGTGGAACCTGAAGAGTGAACAGATTTGACGTTGTTGTTGAATAGAGAAGGCATTTTTAGAGTAGTAGAAATGTGGTCTGGAGTAGTAGTAGTAGTAGTAGTAGTAGTAGTAGTAGTAGTAGTAGTAGTAGTAGTAGTAGTAGTAGTAGTAGTAGTAGTAGTAATATGAATGTTACTAGAATACGTTTGAAGCAATTGTAGTAGTGTGAATGTTACTGGAAGATGTTTCTGTTGCTCTGTCAGTTCAATGGAGATGGGGGCCCTATTTATATTTCCCTCTCTCGACCTTGGTCAATGTGACATTGGTTCATAACACTGTTGACTCGGCATGCATCTGCGTGGGTGTTTGTGTTTTTCCAGAACTTGCCAGAACGTGGCGTTGCCTGCGCAGGTGAGTCAGGGTGATTTTCGATGGCTGTGTTTAACATGCAATGACATGACATGACATGACATGCAACCGTGACGGTGGGCGCAATGTATTAATATGTTCGGAAGTTGCTGGCGGAAAAAGGGTCCGACGGAGTCCGACGGAGTTTGGCCGGTTAATCGCGGCCGGCAAATTTCCCAGCCACCTTTGTGGGCATAAAGTGGTTCCATGATCTGTAAAGTCGGAGCATGAGGGATTATTCTTCTGACTGCGCTCTCCGCGAAGCGGAGCCACGGGTCTGGGCAGCGCCCAGCCGCCGGAGGCGTCGCCACTGCGCCGGCAGTTAATCAGAGGCTTTAACACGTGTGAAGCTTAAGAATGACCCGAATAGCCACGAACGGGAAGAATATGTTGGGTGCGTACCCTTTCGGTTACGAATGGTCTGTCGCATCTAATGACCAGGATGGGCGTCCGTTGCATCCAATGACCAGGATGGGCGTCCGTGGCATCCAGTGACCAGGATGGGCGTCCGTGGCATCCAATGACCAGAATGGGCGTCCGTGGCATCCAATGGCCAGGGATGGGCCTCTGTGGCATCCAATGGCCAGGGATGGGCTTTGTTAGATGTACCCTTGGGGTTACGAGTGTGCTAGTGAGGCACGCACCACCGATACAGCGACGCGGTTAGAGCCCAGCACGACTTTTCAACTTCACCAGAAGGCGTTGCTTGAATTCACATAATCGTAAGATATAATAATATAATCATATAATAGGTTTATAATACTAGTCTAGCTGAAACAAACTACACATCAATTACCACCACGGAGACGAAGAACCAAATGGAGAGTCGACTCCTTTTGAATATTGTAATCAGAAAGAGTACGTCCGTCCTCGAGCTGCTTGCCAGCGAAAATCAAACGTTGCTGATCTGGAGGAATTCCCTCCTTGTCTTGGATTTTAGTTTTCACGTTATCAATGGTGTCCGACGACTCCACCTCGAGAGTGATGGTCTTACCAGTGAGGGTTTTGACGAAAATCTGCATACCACCACGAAGACGGAGAACCAAATGGAGAGTCGATTCTTTCTGGATGTTGTAGTCGGAAAGAGTACGTCCGTCCTCGAGTTGCTTACCAGCGAAAATCAAACGCTGTTGATCTGGAGGAATTCCCTCCTTATCCTGGATCTTGGTTTTAACATTGTCAATGGTGTCCGACGACTCCACCTCGAGAGTGATGGTCTTACCAGTGAGGGTTTTGACGAAAATCTGCATACCACCACGAAGACGGAGAACCAAATGGAGAGTCGACTCCTTCTGGATGTTGTAGTCGGAAAGAGTACGTCCGTCCTCGAGCTGCTTACCAGCGAAAATCAAACGCTGTTGATCTGGAGGAATTCCCTCCTTATCCTGGATCTTGGCCTTGACATTATCAATGGTGTCGGAAGACTCGACTTCTAGAGTAATAGTCTTACCAGTGAGAGTTTTGACGAAGATTTGCATACCACCACGGAGACGAAGAACCAAATGGAGAGTCGACTCCTTTTGAATATTATAATCAGAAAGAGTACGTCCATCTTCTAACTGCTTGCCAGCAAAGATAAGTCTCTGCTGATCTGGAGGAATTCCCTCCTTATCCTGGATCTTGGCTTTGACATTATCAATAGTGTCGGAAGACTCGACCTCAAGAGTAATAGTCTTACCAGTCAAGGTCTTGACGAAAATCTGCATACCACCACGAAGACGGAGAACCAAATGGAGAGTCGACTCCTTCTGGATGTTGTAATCAGACAGAGTACGTCCATCTTCCAACTGCTTACCAGCAAAGATAAGTCTCTGCTGATCTGGAGGAATTCCCTCCTTGTCTTGAATCTTGGTTTTAACATTGTCAATAGTATCAGACGATTCCACCTCGAGTGTAATGGTCTTGCCAGTCAAGGTCTTGACAAAGATTTGCATACCACCACGGAGACGAAGCACCAAATGGAGAGTCGACTCCTTTTGAATATTATAATCAGAAAGAGTACGTCCATCTTCTAACTGCTTGCCAGCAAAGATAAGTCTCTGCTGATCTGGAGGAATTCCCTCCTTGTCTTGAATCTTGGTTTTAACATTGTCAATAGTATCAGACGATTCCACCTCGAGTGTAATGGTCTTACCAGTGAGGGTCTTGACGAAGATTTGCATTATAAATGTGTTTGTGTGTTTGAATACAAGCTGTTTTAAATTTCTGTTTCTGTTTCTGCTGCTGTTGACAAAAGGTGTCAGAAAAGAACGTCGTCTGACTGGAAAAGTGCGCTTATTTATAGTCCATTTAAATGTGGCGCTAGTTATGTTGTGGCAGCAGTGCCCGCCCGTCGGGATAGCACTATTATTACCCGCTAGTGCAGCCAGCCCCCTCTCTCTACGCCGGAAGCCTCTGGGCCTTTGTTGGCGGCAAGAAATGCATAATCGCGCCATAACCTGCGCACCGCGGGCTCTCTACCTTATCGGCTGCACTTATCGGGTGTAAGGAGAATGCAGTAATTGGGGGTCTCGTATTCTGCGACCTGCACCCCCACTGGCGAAATCAACGGGTATTCTAGAACATACTACAAGTGAAAGTAAAGCGAGATTGGCAGAGAAGATAGAATCTAAGCAATGCTCAACCCGATCCCTGCTGACCGTCTGCTTGGTACGCGCAGCAAACAGCTTACCAACCATTCTGTGCGTACCGTTGCAAGCTATTCCATCTACGCAGTAATAATATAATAATATAATATTAAACACCGTTCAAGGTTTGCAGAACAAAGAACATTAGCTAAAAAATATTTTATTGTCAACCGAAAAATACCGATCAAAACACTCTGGCAGCAGCGTGGGGGTCACACATTTAGAAGAAAATATCCTGCACCTGCAATAGTGACAGCTAAACGGTTTTCACGCATCTGGAAAACAGTGATCCGGCACCGACATTCCGCGCAGGCAGAAGGTTCCTGGATTATGCATTGATAATAATAGTATCGCCCACGGAAATGGTAGTTTCAGGGGTATCTGGATGCAGAGTCATATGCTGGCCAAAATATATCTTGCCCTAAGAGACGTTAGCATCTGGAATATGACCAACCAGTAACAGAAAACTTACATTGATCTTTCGGGTAAGATGAAGCGCCTTAAAAGGAGCTTGGTTGATGCTACCAGTAGTGGAATCAACGCAAATCATGTTGCATCGCTGGCAGGGTCCTAGCAACTATAATGAGTTAGAAAGAGAGAAACAGACAGAATGGGAGATGGAAAGCATACATACTTTGAACGTCGAGCTGCCAATGTCAATGGTCGACCAGTGGTCTTCGGAAAAAGGCTCGTTGCCTGAGATGGTGATGTTGGCCCGGAAAATCTGTCTGTCAAATTGCCGATGACTAGAAAGCGAAGAAGCACTGGAACTGGCAGAGACTGCTAGCGCATCAGACGACAGCTTGTTGACACTGGACTGGGAAATGAGTAGTATTGGGGACGAGTTCACCATGGTAGTTGTGTTGGTAGCAGTGGGATCAGGCTGTTTGAACATACGATAGTCTTCATTCTGGATACGAGCCAACGTACAATCAACATTTAACGCCAATGTAAAGAAGTCGGCAATGGCAGGTGAGCTATAAACGTCAGCAAGAACATTATTTCCACATACTTTGAGCGTGGTATCCGAACAGGTGGAATCTGTGACTGTTGGATCAGATAGCGGTATCACGAGTTGGTTATCGTTATGTGTGATAACCAGTGAAGCGGCACCAGAGGCAGAACAGTTAATGAAAGGGTGAATATGTACCATTTGAGGATATTTTTTAAGCGATAGCACAGAATAGTTGGAGCGGTTGACAAGACAGAACTCTCTGTCCCATTTGAGACCTCCTTGGTACACCGTCCACGGAGTGGTAATGCTATAGCCAGAGCATGATTTTATTGGGTAGATGGTGATGGAGGTCACGCGGGCAAACGACGCAGAGGGCATCCCTGGCGCTCGCACCAAGGATATCCTATCCAATGCATTATTAAACGCTTTGATATAAAAGTCATGCAAACAATTCACCAATGCGTCGACATCAGATAAACTCGAGCAAGCTCCGAGACTCACTCGAATGGCACCAGTTGGCTTTTTGTTTATAATATCGTTTGAATCCCCACAAACATGCCCACTAGAATAGTTGGAGATGATTTCAGCGTCACTCAATCCTATCCAGGAACAGGTGCTACCAGTGTTGCAGAGTGTACCGGCCCTGACACTGATGTTTTGAGACAGACAAACCGCTTCTATATCTGAATATCCTATCCAGTTACCATTGGGATCCACTAGATTAAAAGTAATAACTGGTCCTTGGGAATCAGTATCCTTATAAATCTCCGAACCAGATGGTCCGTAGATGGTGACCAGTTTCTGGCCGTTTTTGTACTTGAGACCATCCAACAGCTGATATAAATAACTGGCGAGTGAACTCGTGTGACGAGAGATGTTTTCAAAGGGTCCATAAATCTCCTTGTATTCGTCAATAGCTATTGATAATGCAATTATATTGTGAAAAGGTAGAGTGCCGTCTTCCAATGATTGATGATTGTCGAGAGGTTTTCTGGCCACAAAATCCGTCGCACTGGCTAGACTGTCCAGGGTACCACCACCAAAGTATTTTCGATTTGCAAAAAAGTGCGGTAAAACGTCTTTCCTGACTATCAGGGCGCCCAGATCAGGAAACCCGAATATCTTGTAGAATGAAACAACCACCATATCGGCTTCAGCAGACGACAGATCAATTGGTTTTGTCGACGACACCGCCGCGGCATCCACGAGTGAGTAAATACGACCTTTCCCACTCCCATTGACTTCATTCACATAATTAATCCTCTTTATCCAGTCGTCTGAAGGGTAGCGCCTTCCCGAGAAGTTCGACTGCGCCGGCCATGAGATCAACTCGTTGGCATTTGGGCTCTCCAAACATAAATACTGGTCAATATCATTATTCTCCACAACGTTAAAGGACCCGGCTATATTGCGGAGACCCACAAGCGAGGTATGAGAGTCCTGAACATAAGTATACCGGCTGTTAGGAAGAGTTGCCAGACCCTCGCCTATGAGCTTAACAGCCGCGGTTGTGTTTGCAGTGAAGATAAGAGCGTACTTGCGTACATCGGCATTGAACAGGGCCAGAGCCTGTGTTCGTGCCTTTTCGATCCATTTCTCAGTCAGCTGTGACGCCGGCGATTTAGAATGCGGGTTGCCATAAACATTGCGAGTTAGGTTCACGGCAAATTTCTCAACCAACGAACTGGGATATAACGTCGTTCCAGCATGATCCAAGTATATCTGGAGCTGCTGCTGGTTGCCGTAATACCTCTCTCGGATCTCCTCTATCCTTTCGTCGTATCCATACCCCTCCAACCGTAACTTCGACTCGGGCATTTTTCTGACACTCTGCTATTGAAAAACTGCACAAACGCCCACCATAACCAGGGGGATCCTTGTGCTTTATACCTGGATCTCGGGCTTATCAATTCTCGTCCAACGGGCGCTGATCCCATGCACCGAACAGGCTTCCCCGCGGCTAGCCGCAGGACTGCGCGCCAGCCTTATCTGATCTCAGGGGTAATGGGGGGTCGGGGCGCTGCCTCCGGCGGCTGGGCGCTGCCCAGACCCGTTGCTCCGCTTCGCGGAGGGCTGGGACTCGGGGGGCTCGTGGGAGAGACAGAACGGCCTATTGTCGAGGGGTTAGCAGGCAGGCAGACCGGTCGAGAAAACAGCAGGCACTTCCTATTCGGACGCTCAATCTCTCAGGCCGCTGCTTCTGCTGCCGCTCCCCAACATCTCTCCGAGGTGTCCCGAGAGTCCCAGAATCAGAACCATCATACACCCCGGAGGCTCGAGCCCAGCGCTGGTGGAGCACGCGCGACGGCGACCCGTTGTGCTCGCTGCGCGAGCACAACGGGTCCGGGCAGCGCCCGGCCGCCGGAGGCAGACCCCCCGCCCGCACACCACCACGTGCACTCGGGAGCCAAAGAAACCATAAGATTCTCCGACGCTGGTGCTTCGCGACAGCGTTTATGGTCAACGTCACGTTATTCGAGAACTGGATTTATGCCATGCCCCACACGGATGTATCCCTAACCCCCGGCCAGGCCCCCGAGGCACTCAGAGCGGATTTACGTGTTAAGATTGTTGTTCATTTGTGACAAACCCATTGGTGAGTTTTTAAAAGGGCTTTTTTCTTGGTCGGCAATTTGCGGGTCGTGGTAAAGAGTGCCGTGTGTTGAGAATTCCATCATGTCGAATCGATATCAGATGCCATTGGATGGCGGAGATATCAAGACCAGGCGACAGGCCAGCGGTCATTATAATGATCCTAATGGCTCGGTAGGCCACTCGGGAGCCAATTTCTCGTCATATCCTGGAGCTCCTGATCCATCACCGTCGTTTGCTCGTCAGGCTCATGAACTGTCGGAAAATATCGACAACTTTCTGGGCACCGTTGGTACGCCGGTGAAGCCATATCTTCCCGGACTGGGGCGATTCTTAATCGTGGCCACGTTCATTGAAGATGCATTTCGAATCGTGACGCAGTGGCACGACCAAGTGGGATATATCTGGAACGTGCGGGGATTGCCGCGGATTCTGGCAGTGCTGTTTCTGTCTATTAACGTGATGGCCATGTTGGTGGGGTCATTTTCGGTTGTTTTCAAAAAACGTCTGGAGATTGGCGTGGGTGCGCTTTTGTTTGTGGTGATTTCACAGGCTCTTGTATACGGGCTGATTTTCAAATTCTCGTTTTTCTTCCGAAACGTATCGCTGGTGGGAGGCCTACTGTTGGTGTTATCGGATGCCTTTGTAAGAGACCGGCGGTCGTTGTCACTTCCTGGACTGCCGGTTATTGAGGATAAGGATCGTAGCAAATATCTACAACTGGCAGGTCGGATTTTACTGATATTCTTGTTCATTGCATATATGATTACACGTCATTGGACAATTATTGGTGGGCTGTTTAACATTATAGGTCTGGCCGCATGTCTAATGGTTGTGATTGGATTCAAGGCCCGACTGTCGGCCTCTTTACTAGTTGTTTTGCTATCGGTGCAGAATCTTGTCAATAATCCATATTGGCAGTACGCGTCCCGGAACCCAGCTCGAGATCTTCTTCGATACGAGTATTTCCAGACTCTGAGTATTGTAGGCGGCTTGATTCTGCTAGTGTCGTCTGGAGCCGGGCGGATTAGTATTGACGAGAAGAAAAAGATTTATTAATAAAAGAGAAGTATAAGGTAGTTGTAAGGGTGACGATTACGGCGGAGTACGGGAGATTACGGCTCAGACTCGGTCTAGCGAATCGATTCGTTGGTGACTCTGGCTCTAATAACAGACTCGGTCGCCTCCGGCTACTCGTCTACTAGTCTACTAGTCTACTAGTCTACTCATCTACCAGTCTACCAGTCTACTAGTCTACCAGTCTACTAGTCTACTCCTCTACTCCTCTACTCCTCTAATCCTCTGCTCCTCTACTCATCTACCAGTCTACCAGTCTACTAGTCTACTCCTCTACTTCTCTACTCCTCTAATCCTCTACTCCTCTACTCCTCTACTCCTCTAATCCTCTGCTCCTCTACTCATCTACCAGTCTACCAGTCTACCAGTCTACCAGTCTACCAGTCTACCAGTCTACCAGTCTACTAGTCTACTCCTCTACTCCTCTACTCCTCTACTCCTCTACTCCTCTACTCCTCTACTCCTCTACCACACAGTGTATCCGCCATCGACAACGAGATCATGGCCTGTCATATATGAAGACGCACTGGAGGCCATGTAAATAATGGGTCCTGCAAACTCACTGGCGTCTGCCATGCGACCCAATGGCACTTTACTCTCCCACTCTGCCTTGAGTCGAGTGTCAGATTCAATAATAGCCTTGGTGAGGGGAGTTAAAATATAGCCTGGAGAAAGCGAGTTGACGCGGATGTTGTGAGCAGCCCACTCGGAAGCAAGAGATTTGGCCAAGTGGATCACTCCAGCCTTTGTCATGTTATAGGGGGTCTGTGGTTGAGGGAAGTTGATAATCGAGCCTGACATGGACGCCACCAATACAATGGATCCAGGATGGTTATCGGCAATGAGCGATTTGGCAAACTCGCGAGCCATAAACAGCGACCCACTGAGATTGACGTCGACGATTCGCTTGATATTCAGAGCTGGATAGTCTACAGCAGCAATGTTTTCACAGTATCCTGCAGCATTAATGAGAATATCCAGAGGTCTGGCATGATGAGTGCGGATTGCTTGAATGGTGGTTTCTACTTGAGAAGCGTCCGAGATATCACAAGCCCACGAGGAAACGAGCTGTTTGTGGTCATATTCGATTTTATTGGCTGGTTCATTGTACCATCTGCTGAGGTCCGCAGCCGCCGGCTCCAGCTTGGGAAGATTATTATCAATAAGTGCAAGAGAAGCTCCTGCTTGAAGTAAGTACTTCGACACCGATAGGCCCAGGCCACCAGAACCGCCAGTAATGACTGCCGTTTTGCCAGCCAAGGAAAACATATTTCTAAACAGAATGGTAGAAGTCATAATGGAACACGGAAATGCAAAGAACAAACCAGAACGAATGACGGAAAAAACTACACAACAGAACAAACAACAGAACAAACGGCCAACTTGGGGGTAGTAATAGAACCGTGAGCAGGCACTCATGTGGGGGTGTAAAGACCGTTTCTGCAGCCGGAAAAATGCCTGTCGATTGGCGCATCCGAGCGTTTGCTCACGCGACGACCGGTCCTGCTCCATGGCGGTCGAGCAGACCATACTCTCCAGCAAGCTGACGAGTGGCCAGTGATTGGCGCCGGCATAATACCCTCCCCTCACCATCATGCAGGGCCGCATGCAGGGACCAAGCTCAGGGGGTGTTTATATCAAGGCAAGGGCACACGCTGCAGCCAGCCGTGACTCCCAGCTCTGCTGAAGGTATAATAGGCCCCTGGTTCAACCCGGGCGCTGCCTCCGGCGGCTGGGCGCTGCCCAGACCCGTAGCTCCGCTTCGCGGAGGTTCAGAGACCGCCCGGTGAGCGAGATACACGACCCCGGTCGCTGCCTCCGGCGGCTGGGCGCTGCCCAGACCCGTTGCTCCGCTTCGCGGAGGTTCAGAGACCGCCCAGTTAGCGCGATACCCGGCAGCTGCGCGCTGCCCAGACCCGTGGCTCCGCTTCACGGAGGTCCAGCGACCGCCCGGTGAGCGAGATACAGGCTGGCCCGGTCTCACGGCCTCCGCGAAGCGGAGCAACGGGTCTGGGCAGCGCCCAGCCGCCGGAGGCAGCCCCCCCGGGTCGTGTATCTCGCTCACCGGGCGGTCGCTGGACCTCCGCGAAGCGGAGCCACGGGTCTGGGCAGCGCCCAGCCGCCGGAGGCAGCAGCCGGGGACGGATGTATAAATAAGTGGATAGCGCTAAGATAGCTGGATAGTTAGGAGATGCCGAAGTAGGCGTTGGGCTGGAACATGTACTGGTCGTCGCGGGAGACGCTGGTCTCGATGAGGCTGGGATCGATCATGGAGGTGGACGTCGCGGCAGTGGTCGGCATGGGGGCGGATATGGTGGTGAGGTAGTAGTTTGCCGGGCTGGCCACTGAGTTTGTCCAGTGTGTGGTTGAGCTGGCTCCGGGGCCGGGGTCGGGGTCGGCGTCCGTGACGGTGCTGGCACTGGCGTTATTTATCATGTAGCGATCGAGGCGCGCGTATTCGGGAGTGGGCCAAACGGTCTGTCTGTTGAGCGAGGGCGGGCTCAATATCGTGATGAAGCCGTTGGTAGAGTTAGCAGAGTTGGTAGCGTTATGGTTGCCGGCGCTGGCGTCTGTTGTTGGCGAACCCCCTGAAGACTCGGAGAACGAGCCAGGACTGGATAGGGGGCCTGACACAGGGGCCGAAACAGGGGCCGTCGTTGCCGCCGTCGTTGTTGTCGCTGTCGTCCTAGTGCGCGGTTTCGTGCCGTATATCAGCGCACTGCTATCCAAAGGTATATTCTCGGCTGCTCTCGGCTGAGCTCTAGCAAACGTCACTTCTTCTCCTATACTGGCAACCTTGATAGCATTGGACGTGCGCCTCTGCCGGGGTCGTCGGTTGCCTTTACATGTCCTCCTATGTCGAACTAATAGATCTCTGTCCAGGTTAGCAATTACCTCTACCCACCACACCACACCAATACCTACTTTCTTGCAAATGTCGCTGGACATATATCACATTCAAATGGCCTTTCTAAAGTATCTTCAAACCCACCAGTTAGTTGGCTCCACCTCTTCGCGTGCCCCACCTGCTGACCCCACTTAAACCCCTTCTACTTACGCGATCTCTCATGTCTCGTCAAATGTTCCAACCTCTTGAACTGGGCATTACACACCCGGCACACTGACGGCCGTTTCTTCTGCATCATGCCAAGTCGTCAATTGCTCTGTCGTCAACGGATGCTGAGTCTCTGATACTGCGTTCACGTACTCGTCTGGCAATTGCCCATTGGCCGACTCCGACTCGTTTTGTCCCTACTCTTGTTTCCCGTTGGTTCAAACTCTTCTCACCTGCCACTCGCTTCTGTCTTCTTTCGTCTTCTTCCAGCCACTTTCTGCCGTTCACCTTCTCCACTAACGTCAAGCTGAATCACAATGTTCTACAAGTGAATGTCGAAATGGCCCGTTTCCCTGCAGATTTCCCCACAATTGAGCAATGTCAAATGTCCTCACGGCGGCGGACGGCTTTTTCATTCCTGCCTGGCTTCCCGCTCGGCTCCGGCAAAAACCTCAACAGGCCGGGTAAATCACCCCACCTAACCCTCCGCTTTCCTCCCCTCCCCCGCACAGCTTCCCCACACATACCCCCACTGCAAACCCCCCTGAGTGGGCACGCCTACGGGGGCTGGGCTCGGCCCAGACCCATTTGCTCGCTTCGCGAGTCTACACACTTCTATACAAACGGTTATCACGCCTCCGGCGGCTGGGCTCCGCCCAGACCCGTTTGCTCGCTTCGCGAGAGCTATGGCTTCTTACCAGATGTCAAAATCCACTTGTGCAAATCAATATTCGTCCAGTGAAGGCTGGTTACGCCTCCGGCGGCTGGGCTAGGCCCTGACCCGAGGCACGACCCGTGGCTTATCTACAATTTCGCTTGCGCTCCCTTGGCTACTTCCAGAATCCTCTTCAACCACCTCTCGGGCTCGCTGGTAAAGGCAAAGTGATTGCCTCCATTCCACAATTGAATCACCGTGCCACCCATGTTCTTGGCCTCCAGCGCCGCCTGTTTACAGTATGGCGCCGTCATACCGTTCCACACTACAATTACCGGAATGCCCAGTTTGAGCGTGAGGGCCTCCTGCACCGCTTGTCGCTGATACTTGGCACTACCAATAGCCCACGTGAATCCATGACTTATCATGTGAGGTTCTTTAGCGCCCTCGATGGCCGCTCGGGCTTCTGCCGGCTCCGTCACCTTGACCTCCCGCCGGCCTTCTATGGACTCCAGGTCCGGGTATTCATAGAATGTGTCCACCCACCTGGCAAACCGCAGAGGAAGCGTCCTGATCTGCTCCTCTTGAGACATGTCTTTTGGAGGCGTCATGGCCTTTGTAAAGTCTTCGTCGGGCCTCAGGGCAAATGAGCTGCTGGGAGGCTCATACAGAACAAACGCCGACGCGGCATTCAGACCTCCTGTTCTCAACTCTGACGGCAGAAACGACTGACAGGCAATGGCAATCAACAGATTGGTCCCTTTGGACCAGCCGACGACAATGGGTTTCTTCGGGAGTCGCAGATCCGAATTGAGGAACTCCACAAACTCAATCAGGTCCGTCGTGTGTTCCAAAGCATACTGTTCTCTAGTCAGCGGGCCCTTTGGCACCGGTGCCGAGCCGCTGTATCCTCGCTGATTATAGCCAATCAGGCGGATCTTCACCTTCCCGCTCTTGACCACCTCCACCAGCGGACTGAAAACGCCCATGTTGGACCCCACTCCATGGCATAGCACGACCGTCTCGTACTGTCCACCACACGGCCGCCCCGTATCAAAGAAACTAAGAAGCGAGTGATTCGAAAGCACCACCGACGGCATCATAACTAACGTGGCACGCACAACAACAACTCCGCCCCACCTCCCCGCTTCTCTTCTCCACCTCGTGAACCCCAGCCGCCAGCCAGCCGGCGACCGACATGATTACCCTCCTGGGCAACCCGCCCGCCGATCAGACCCTTCCCCCTCCCCCTCCCCAGGGGGACCGTGCCACTCCGCGAAGCGGAGCAAACGGGTCTGGGCAGCGCCCAGCCGCCGGAGGCAGCACCCGTCGCCCCCTGGACTCCGCCTCCGGCGGCTGGGCGCTGCCCAGACCCGTTTGCTCCGCTTCGCGGAGTGCGTGGAGTGGAGCGGGGGCATCGGACGTGTATTGTCATGTACAGATATATCAGTCTAGTGCGTGGTGTCCATGTCGGCGTCGTCGTCGGCGGCGGCAGCGGCTGGATCAGTGGGCGCGGTGGTGGTGGTGGTGGTGTCGGCGTCGGGCTGGGGCTCGGACTGTGGCTCGGCGGGCTGTGGCTCAGAAGGCGGGTCCTCAGTATGAACGGGATGGCTCTGACGCGACACCGAGTCGAGCTTCTCCAGCCAGGGAACGACGTCTTCGTCGTCCAGAAGCTTGAAGGGAGTGTCGAGGCCGACGACGGAGATCGAGGTGTTTTTGGACGTCAGCTCCTTGTCCTGGGCAAGAGTGTCTCGCAGCGCATTGAGCCCGTGCACAACCAGCTCTTCGAGCGACGAGTCGGCAAACTTCTCGTAGTTGCGTTCTAAGTAGGTCCGGGCCGCCTGTGATCGGGCCCCAATGGCAGTGCCCAGATACTCCAATACCGACCCACTGGGCAGAAACTCGTACAAATGAGGCCCACTCTCGTCGTATCCGGCAATCAGAAGCCCGACTCCATACGGTCTGCGGCCGTACTGCTGCGTGTTGGACTGCGCCTTATCGGCAATGGCATAAACAGCCCTCGATACCGCCAAGGGACGGTTATACACGAGCTTGGCCGTCATGGACTGTGAGCGTAGGAAGTTGGACAGAATACGAGCGTCGGGCGCCAGACCGGCCAGGGCAACGCCTAAATGATTATCGATACGAATCAGTTTCTTTTGATATGACCCGAGATCTTCGGCGTTTCTCTATTACAGAGTTAGTTCACCCTTTGGTCGAGAGGTGTCAATGGAATCACCTACCTTTAACGCCACAAGCACGGCATGTGTTTTAGAAACAAGACCCACTGCAGCTGACCCCTGTTTGATGGCCTCGAGGGCATATTCAACTTGGAACAACCGCCCGGTAGGCGAGTATGTCACGGAATCGTTATCGTACGAGTTTCGAAACTATACAGTTAGTATCAGACGAGCAGTGTAGAGTGTATGGTATAATGAGAATAGAATGGAGTAGAATAGAATAGAACAGGCATCCCATCATCCCATCATCACTATCACCATCATCATCACCATCCCGTCTATCAATCACGCTTACCATTGTGCTTGCACCTGTCTATGATCAATTCTAGTCTACCAACCACGTCAACCGGAGTTACAAACAATACAGGAAATCAAATCCTTCTTCTTCCGTTGCCACTGGTCTTGATATTTAAAGGTACTGACGACTGTCTGACTGTGCAGTTTGAATATCAGTGCCACTGGATTATATGATCTAGAAACGCCAGCCGCGCGTGCCACAGCCGTGCTTAGAGACAAAATAGGCTGTTTATGGTCTCGGTGCCGTAGAGGATGGAGAGAGTTGTCGAGGAAGAGAAAACAGGTAAACGGGAAGTTGGTGAACAGGAACTGGTGAACAGGATTGGGTGAACCCGTTGACCAGCTGCCAGCAAATATCTACTACTATACTCTGTGACTTGTTCTCTCTCGCCATTGCTTTAGAGGCATAATCTGGTGCACCGGTACCTGTCAGCCTTGCACAGGCCTAATCGGGAGATTGGTAAACAGTTACTTCCTCCGTCTGTCCACTTCAACCGCTCATTCATATCTCAAACAGCACAAAAAGGTATTCAAAAACATCAGCATCAAAAAAAGAGAGGTGGATAAAGACAGACGTGTACTCAAGAGACGGAAAAGTGGCACACCCAGGATTACCAGAAAAAGAGGCGACAAAGCATAGGACAACAAAAGACACAAAGGTGCCACAAGGAGGTGCTCACAACCAACAAAAGTAAAGTGCCACAGAACATGATCACTTCCCCTGGCGAGTTCGAACCCTTAGAGGTCATTGGACGAGGCTCGTTCGGGCAGATCCGAAAAGTCAAACGAGTCTCGAATGGAGAGGTTCTGGCCAGAAAGGAGATCTCATACAAATCCATGAACCAAAAGGAAAAAGCCCAACTGATTGCCGAGTTCCGGATTCTCAAGTCTCTGGTTCATCCAAATATCGTCCAGTATTTACATCACGAGCATTTGGTCGACGAACATGTAGTCCATCTGTACATGGAATACTGTGGTGGAGGAGACCTGGCAGGCTTAATCAGTCAGTGCAAAAACTCAGGCACGCTGGTTCCGGAAAACCTCATCTGGGGAATTTTCTCACAGCTCATCATGGCCTTGTACAGGTGCCATTATAACGAAGACCCACCTCCCATTCCTGAAGATCTGTTCGGACCAGACTCAGATACCGTCACACCACCCAACCCATCAACAGTCATTCTCCACCGCGATATTAAACCGGATAACGTGTTTCTTGATGAAAACTATTCGGTGAAATTAGGCGACTTTGGACTGGCCAAAATGCTGGACCAGGAAAACAGATTTGCCAGAACGTACGTTGGTACACCGTATTATATGAGTCCTGAAGTCTTGTTGGACGAGCCATCAACTCCATCAAGTGACATATGGTCTCTAGGATGTGTAATCTACGAGTTATGTGCTCTACACCCACCTTTCCAGGCCAAGACTCACATGGCTCTATCCCAAAAAATCCGCGAAGGTAGCTTTGACGACATTGCCAGTTGCTACTCGAGTACCCTGAGTCGCACAATCACTGCCTGTCTGAATACCAACCCGTTACAACGACCGACCACGGCTACTTTATTAAAGCTGGATATTATTAAACTATGTCGCAAAGAACGCGAGATTCTGAATCGAGAAAGAGAATTGAAAGCAATCGAACAGATTCTTATTGAGCGAGAGCAACAGTTGGAGCAGCAGCGATTTCATATGGAGCAGGAGATCGAGCACGAAATGTATAATCGATTAGAACAAAGGCTGGCCGGCGTTCTGGAAACAGAGGTGGAGAAAAGAGTGGAAATCGCTTTAAAGGCTGCCATGCTGAACAACAAAAACAATACCACAGTGGCTGTGACTGCTTCTCCTAGTGATACAACCATGTTAGCAGCACCACCATCACCGTCTCCAATACTGGGAGGAGGATCCCCAGGCAGAAACGTCCGTGGACCTAGGTCAATCCGAGATGCCATTATATCTCCATTACGAGACATGTCCAATAGCCAGTATCGAAGCTCCACCGGTAGCAATATCGATAGTCCTCTGTCATATTATGGCAATAACATCACGTCCACCACCCATCTTGTTGACCTGGACGAGGCCACGTCTTCTGCTACCAATTCGTCCAGTTCTCTATCTAATAACTCGTCAGCCACCAGCAGCGGCACCGCCTCATCTACGGATCCAACTGCCAACTGGATCACATCTAAAAAGGAGCCTCAGCGGGTCGCTCCTCACTACCAGGCCATGCATTCGTCGCCAGGAGTAGGAGCAGCGGCCGCGCGAGCACGACTTCTAGGAGTCAAGGGCTCCTCCGGATTTCTTGGTAGAACCGTGGTTCAATTACAACGACAGGCCCAAGAGACAACGCATATATGGGACGAAGCTGTTCATGGTGATAACATGCCCAGTCCTTTTTTGAAACGGTGGGAACGGAGAACCGTAAGTTGACAATTTTCACGTATACATTGTATTTATACAAAATACGGGACCACCCCTGGTCTGCCTCCGGCGGCCGGGCGCTGCCCGGACCCGTTTGCTCCGCTTCGCGGAGTGTGTGGTCCAAGCCACGAGCGCAGCGAGCAACGGGTCCGGGCAGCGCCCGGCCGCCGGAGGCACACCAGGGGTCCCTGTAAGCAGGCTGGCATTAATTATTTGAACCGCTTTTCAGCCAGATCAGAGCCAAACTCGTCATATTCCTGTTTGGTGATCCACGTCTGATCAAAGGTCCCCAGACCAGACAGAATCGAGGCCCCCGTCCAAGCAACGTTTTTACGATGCGACTCACTGTCAGGAATGTAGAACCGAGGACTATAAGTAGGAAACATGTGGAGGATTTCTTCTTTGATACGATCGGTCAGTCCGGATATTAGAGATGTGCCACCGCAGATGATGATGTTATTAAGCAGGTTAATGAGAACCTCGGGAGTAATGTCAAGCTTGGACAAGCTGAGATAGAGAAGATCGCCAAGCCCATGCATTATCGTACTGCCATTGGCATTGCCGATGGCGTTATCGGGCATATTGGCTATCTGAGGCACTGGGAACTGTGTGGGCTTGAGAAGTGGTTCAGCGGTAGTCAGGCGCTCGGGACCAAATATCAGATTGAATCCGTCTGGGAACTCAAAAGGTCGGCCGACGCGAGCAAACGGTGAAGCACTTGTAAAGGGAACATTCGACACCTGAGAAGTGGTCTCTTTGAACGCATGTAGAACTTTAGCCGTCTGGTATGCATGGAAAGACGGTTTGATATCTGGATACGAATAGAGATTAGGAGACGCCACAGGCTGACCGGGATCAAGAATAGATTTCCTCTTCACCAAGTAAGAAGGTGTTATATTGATATTCCGTGAATGTAGATGAGTTAGGATATGAAGGTTGACGAAATCTCCAGCAAATCGAGAATGGTAAACCGTCTTTGGTACCAAGGACCCATCAATCACCGGCGTCACGCTAGCCACTGCGCTACCAATATCTATAACCAGACAAGTGGGTCGGGCCGATTCATACGCAATGGCAATTGGAGATTTGACCAATGTGAACACAGGCACCTGAAGGTCTTCAAACGCAACTTCCAGAGCCTTTTGTTTATTGGATAGAGGATTCCACGATTGTTCGGTGACCGCCAGCGGCAGTTCGGTCGGTTCAATGTATAATTTGTTGGAGTAAATCCACTTCCAGAATTTCGACATTGCATCCCAGTCCTGTACACAACCATCATGCATTGGAGAGAAAACATCAGTATTGGGTCTAGGAACATCCACATCATCGTCGTAATAAAGGTTACCATCAACATCTTTGCCGTAAACAGTTGGGATCTGGTGTTGTGGAACGACGTCGCCCGAATACCCGACGCGGGTCCACGACGATCCATTTTCAATCACAATCGCCGTGACATCATCTGCTTGAGGAGGCTTTATCCTAGTCATGATAGAATTATAAGAATAGAGTAGAGTAGAGTGGGGAGTGAGTATGAGTATGAGCTCGAGACGCGCTATACAGTTTATTTCATATCTGCGGCGCAGGGGTTAGTGAGGCGTATGCGGCGTGGATGGAAAGTATAGAGAGTACTGCAAATATAAGCATAATAGAAATACCGAAAGTATATCAGTCACTCTGGCTTGGTGGTGAGTTTTCTTGATGTGTAAAAAAAAAGGAGGTCAAAAACTACAGCACCTTCTGTTCACGCCTGGTCTCCCACGGCATTACTGATCAAGGCTCTCAGAGGCTTGAATATGATTGATCGGACGGGAAATCTTATTTTACTCTGGATATGGCCGTAGCTGAAAAGGAAAAACACTAGCCGTATTTGGATAAACGGACTGCGTCACGTGAGATGTCGGGTTAGGGTTGTATTTGGGCCAAAACGGGTGCTCGGCCCTGTAGATCTTCTCTCCTCACTGTTTCATCTTTGCTCTAAAACACTAACACGCTTACTGAGCAGTATTTTAAATAATGAAGGCGTTTAAGGAGTGGTCAAATAATGGCGATGAAGCAATTCCGACTCAACAAGAGCCCACAGGTGGCTTAACTTAACTTAACTTATCATTTATTGTCTATTTAAATCTACAGGATCAGTGACATGATTTGGTGGTAGGTCTATAAACTCACATACTGGCAGAGCAAACTGTCAGTGTGATCAATTGGAGACAATTGAACACATAATCAAGCAATGGGATTGGTAGCAAAAATCCGATCTCCTAGCGTGAATGCGGAGTAATGGAGGATGATTATGAACATTGAACACAAATATATTGAAATGAATAACTTAATGTCGCTGATCTTGTAGATTTAAATAGACAATAAATGATACGTAATCGTAATCGTAATCGTAATCGTAAATGATACGTAAAAGAAAGTAGCTTTAGAAGCGATAGTTAGGTTGATATTCTATTGCTACGCCGGCAACCTTTTCCAGGTAGCATCGTCATAGGTTTCACACATTAGCTGGTTAATCGATTAGTTACTTATTTGCATTATCAGGCTTCCTTTCCTATGTAATATCTAGTGAAAATGCCCCCTACCTTCAAATTACAACGACCTTGATACCTGACAATTATTTCGCGGTACAAGTCCAGTGTTCTTCTTATTGGCACTATTAATATATATAAGCGAGGCATTCGTTAATTTCAGCTGCATTTAGCCTACTTCTAAGACATCGCGTGCCGAGTAGTGCATACTTAATAATCGCTCATTTACCACACCAATACGCCCTTAATATACCAACATTTACAAACATCATAAGCACTCTACACTAGATATTCCACAAACCTCGGACAACCATCTAATAGCCAGTTCCATTTATACCCTCCTTCCTCTTTAGACGGCGTTTTTTGTCTGACATCATACTCTGATTACCCGGGCTTGACTCTCCACAAACCTTACAATATCGAGATCCATATGCACTTCCCAGTCATTATCAGATTGACTTTCCGATCTGAAGACCTAGTTTCCGATATATGTGGATCTGATATGTCTATTTGGTCCAACCATGTCCTCATCACGCGATACCGAAGTCGAGACAGGTAGTGGGCTTTTCTCTTCGGATCTAATCGGCAAGAAAAGGAAGAGGAGTAAATATGTCGATTGTGCTTGGTGAGTTGTCGAGAGATATACTGTCTTTAGTCAGCTACTAACGATTATAGCATGGAGTGCAAACGGCGTAAAATTAAAGTATGTCTTATGTTTGATTCTTCCAGAACATAACTAACTCTTTAGTGTAATGGAAATAATCCTTGCCAACGATGTACAAACAAGAAATTACAATGTGTGTATCCAGTGAGAGAACGGTTACCGAGGAGGGTGCGAGGAGCAAAGGACAAGCAGCAGCAAAAGCAGCGACGACGAACACGCGAGCTAGAAGAGGACAGTGACCTATATATGGCCAGCAATGTGTCGATTTCAGATGTGTCGATTTCAAACGCCAGAATTCTTGGTGCTCCTAGTACAAGTCCATGTGAATACCAACAAAATGTTCATGGAGGTAACGATGACCCCACAGGCTCGCTTCAATCATCAAATAGAGCAACTCCGCTGAGTGGTGGTGGTGGTGAGGACGATCAGCACTCGAACTTCTATGGTCAAGGCTCCTTTGAATCTAGATTTGTTGGCAGCCTGTTAGGGACGACCGTTACAAAACAGCCGTTTGCTCCTTTTGTCACAGCTGTTCCACCCCAGGATGTTAGCTATTACTCGCCTACAAGATTACCTTATAGCGCGACTGTGGACAATGCTAATGATCCGACCTCCGACTACTCCGATGTGAACGGAGGAGCCCCACAACACGAAACTTCTACTGGCCACTATCAAGGTTATGAATCGTCAAGTGACGACAACCTGTCTAATTTTATGGCCCAGGGACTTGGTCACCGACTATTTCTTCCCGATGAGCTGCGGTTTACTCCTGCTTCATTAGCATCGCATGCTCTGTCAATGAATTTAAAAGAAAACTTCCCCTCTGCTTTTTCCTATGAAATGGAGCAAACCCATTTATATGGCATATCTTACACAGACGCTCATAGCAGTATAGAAGCTTATGACTGTGAAGTGAATTGCTTATACCCGATCTTTGCCGTGGGCGAGTTAACAAACAAGTTTGATGAAATCTACCGGCATTACGGACTACATGGCGTGTTCCTACCTGAGCGAGCCAATGATTGGATAAATTTAAAACTAATCATTGCTATAGGTGCCACAATGATGAATGTGGACCAGAATATTGCAAAACAGTTGTACGAAGATGCGCTGTCAAATGTCGAGCGTGAATTGATATGCGGAAAAGGATCGATTCTAGGGTTGATTCATCTTCTTCTAATCCATCAGTATCAATTTCACCGTGATATGGGCACCTTGGCATATAGGACTCTTGGGTTTGCAAGTGTGCAAGCGTTAGAATTGGGCCTGTATCGCACAAAAGAACTGGACAAAATGTTTACAAGCGAAGAACAGCGAGAGCATTGTAGACTAATATTTTGGTGTTTATATGTCATGGACCGCAGATTGTCCATCTACACCAAACGACCTTTTATTCTCCATGATGAAGATATCGATCAAAAGATGCCTCAGAGCTTTGGGTCTGTGAGTTTGGATTCTGGGGCTTCGGAAGACGATTTGTTCAGAGCCATGCACCTGAATTATATGATTCACTATAGCAGACTATCAGGGAGGGTGCTGGAGGCCATTCAGAAATACAAAGATAACGTCCCACCGTCGGATTATGGACCGATAAACGGAACAGCTCCTTCAAGCTCAGATAACACTAAATCCAATCAGGACAATGTTCAGTATCTGGTGTTCCTAATGGAGCGCTGGAAATCGTCATTGCCTCCGGAGCTGAGTTTAAAAGAGAATCTTCCATCCCAGCCATCCCCCCATGGATCTAGGAAGTTGAAATGGATCATCTATCTCAAATCCAATCTGATTCTCTTGAATATCTATCAGTCGTCAACCTTTAGTTCGTATATAGTTCCTGCTATTACGACTGCCTGTGAATGTATACGGGAACTGGGACGACTGTATTTCAACACAGATTTCTATTCATCTTGCGAGATCCAATACAATCATTTTCTGGTCGCCGCTTTGGAAGTGCTCTATTCGTCACTTCGTCGACAACCACAGTATTTGGAAAAGTGCACGGCAGAAATCAAACTGGCACTGAAAATCATCAGCTTGATTGTGAAACGGTCGACAAACGACCGACGACAGGGAAGTATCTGGCAGTTGGTAGTATCTTTTGCATTTAAATTTGGATTATCGTCACCGTTTGGCGCCAAACTATTGGATACAGGTACATATTCGCGGGAGGCTATGTTAACTGGAATGATCACTGATCTAGGAGCAAAGTCTCTAGGCGATTGACAGTATCACTTTATAACGGGTTGTTATAGAAATATATTTATTCAGTGTATATTAAACAAATGATTTTGTATACTACTTTAGTTGAGGGATAGCTGTTGACCATTCTTGATGGTTCTTCTGAAGCTCTTCATTGGTTTCATGCCCCATTTATCCAGCATTTTCTTGTCATCATTCCAGTCATTGCACATTGTCGTCAACATCTTTTTACCAGTGAAGATGGCATTGGCACCTGCCATGAAGCACATCATCTGGTCTTGTTCCTTCATTGTGTATCTACCTGCAGCTAATCTAATGATAGACTGAGGCATGATCAAACGAGCTGTTGCGACTGTTCTTAGAACCGCATCGAATGGAAGCTTGATCTCCTCTGCCTGTCTATCACCTAATGGAGTTCCTTTGATTGGCACTAATTTGTTTACTGGAACAGATTCGGGATGTTCAGGCATCGTCGATAAGGTATGCAAGAACCCGATATGATCCTCAACCGTCTCTCCGAGACCAAGAATACCGCCTGAACAAACACTCACACCAGATTTGCGGACGTTACTGATAGTCTCAAGCCGCTCATCATAAGACCGAGTTGAAATGACACTGGGGTAGTATTCTCTTGAAGTGTCGACATTGTGGTTATAAGCAGTAAGACCAGCATCTTTTAATTCCTTCATTTGTTCCTCATTAACCATTCCTAGAGTCACACAACTCTCGAGTCCGAGCTTGTTGACCTCACTGACCATATTGGCGATTCTTTTTAAACCGCTTTTACGACCTTTCATATCCCGCCAAGCAGCACCCATGCAAAACCGAGTTGATCCGTTCTCCTTTGCTAACTTTGCTTCAGATATCACCTCATCAACGGTAACTACTTTTTCTGCTTTAATACCTGTTTCATATCGACTGCTTTGAGCACAGTATTTACAATCCTCTGTACATCCTCCAGATTTGATATTCATAAGAGTACATAGTTGGACTTCTGTGGGGTCATGGAATTTTCTGTGGACAGTTGCGCCAGCATAGACTAAATCCATAAGAGGAGAATTATAGATGGCAGAGATTTCTGTTCTTGTCCAATTGGTACGAATTATAGGATAATCTCTAACATTTTGAAGAAGATTAGCGAGGTCAACGTTGGCATTGACGGATGTAGCAGGAGGAGGAGGAGGCATTAGGTCATGAGACTGAGTCGGGCTGGAACCAGTTGTGACCGACGCAGCAGCGGAACTGTTGCCAGCACCACCACTGAAAGCGACGATTCGGGTCGTGTGTAAAAAGGCAGCTGCCTTTGGATTGGCTATGCCAGCCCGTTTGGACAGCTGAGTGAACATTGTGTATTTGTGTGTAAATATCAGTTGATCAACTGGCTATGTTGAGGAGCAAAGCTTATTATATATATATATATATATGAGAGCTATGATAAGAATTAGCATACGCTAATTGGCCCTGTTTTATTGGAAGACTTCTATTTTGGGTAGGATGACTACTAGTCATCCTTAGTTGACTCATAATTGCTTTTTGTTGAAC
>JAJMIG010000019.1:69398-99891 GCA_030583365.1 Sugiyamaella japonica
AATTACTATATAGGGGAAAATATTCTTATATAATAACCTCGTGGAGCTTACCGCTCTCTACTGGTCCTCTTGTTCTGCAGTTTCAGATAGGACCCCCTCCTATCTATGGGTCATCACGATGGTATCGTAGGTACTTCTGCCTGAAGTATTTGTACTTTGTGTTTGTAGGTCTGTCCGGTACTAAGTTCTTTCGTATAAAAGCTTGCATGATTGGTTCTTCGACTTCGCTACTAGTTGAACAAGGTGATTGAGGGGGTTGCTTGCGGCTGAAACGAAACAAGAGAGTCATCGGCGAGAACAAGTTAGAGACGGCGGAAAGATTTAGGGATAGTACACGGTGTATAGAGAGAACAACTGGCAAGCACAATTACTTTACGAAATGGCTACAATAATCTTTGAATGTTATGTAGTATTTCGTGCTGCGAATGTAAATAGTATGCACGCTATATTGGTGTTGTGTTGAGTTTATTGTTGGGTCCCCGTCTGCAAGGTTGAACAGTAGAACTCCAATTCTCCAGTATTTACTCTAGGGGTAGTCGAGGGCTATTAGTACTGCCATCTGCAGCTATAGAGGCAAGGGTGGCACACCGAACAGTGGTAACTGGAACGACCAGCCATTATCACTCAACGTCTATAACTTGCACGTTTTGTATGCGAATCATATAAAATCTCAAATAGCCCTAAGAAAGTAAAGCCCTAATCAGGATCTCGATAACTGTGCGATAAGATCACGAGATAACGGTAATCCTGACCATCTGAATCATCTGTCTACTCTCAAAGTCATCAGTCTTTCTCTCTAGAGTGCCTTTCAGATGGACTACGAAGACCATAATGGTGACGGGGTCGATCATACCGATGCGAACTCGGCCCCCCTATCAGAACAGGAGTTAATCGAACTGATAGAGAAGAATGCCAGTGCGATCGAGGAACATGTTAAAGCTGCAGAAGGCGAACCCAATGATACTAAAGGCGATGATGCCAACGTTGATGACCCAAATATATTTTCCTTGGAAAATAACGGGACCTCAAGCCAGGTTGAAAAGCGAGCCCTAGCGGATGTCGAAGGTTCTACAGTTGAACAACAACCAGAAACTAAGCGACAGACCATAGAAACATCTGAACAGGCTGCAATTCAGCATGGTCAAGATGGTCAGCTAGAGAGTCAGCAGAAACCTCAACCCCCATTAAATACCCAAGAAGATTTCTCTAAACTTCTAGAAATGAACGAGGCCGACCAATTACGATTTCTGACGCACCATTTACAAAATGTCCAAGAGTCGGGTGTAGGGAGTATAGAGCACCCTGACACCAGAGATAGTTCTGCAACTGCTTCTGGAAGTGAAGCGGTGTCTGGTGTAAATCTTTCAAACAGTCAGCCATCGACGTCCAACAGTACACAGTCTACAGGAGTGCCAATAACACCAGTTTCTCATCCTTTACCACAGACGGCCGCTACTTCTATGAATACCAACACCATTGCTACCTCCACTCCTCTAGACACAGCCACTATAACGCCCACTCAAACTCTCGGGAAGCCCCCCGTAGAAGATAATATTCAGAATGCCAAAGTTCTTCTCCGACCTGGAGCGCTACTGATAATTGATACTCTTGCATCTCAGATATTGGATACGCTTCTTGGTAAAAATTCCTACCAGGACACCATTAATATCATTACCCAGCCAAAAAGTACTCGTGGCATGGCCTATTCAACTTTATTGGACATTTTCCAAAGAACAAAGCAAATATTTAGTGATGAACAGTTTCTTACCTCCACTGTTGTCGGCCTAGACAGCACTTCTCGAACCACCAAAGTAATCATTCAGCGTGCTAACTTGGTGACATTTCTGGCAGCAGTGTTTGGATCTATTGAAGTAGGTTTCTATCATCTCAACGAATACTTTCTTCAAACATTTGTGCCTGAAAACGGAAAATTACTTAAACCATTAGCTGCTCTCTATCTTGACCTAAAAACGCAAGCATACATTTCGGCGCTTGGACAAAATGAAAAGCCCAAATCCGAGGTTCTAGACGATCTCTTCCCGACGGCCCTTGAACAGGTGTTGTACAGTTTCAGACCCGATCGGAGCTCTTTATCTCCAAACGAGGAAGACTTTATCACCAAATGCAAAAGAAGGCGTAGCAGACTGGAATGGGAAGAGTCGTCACAGACCCTGGCTCAGACCTATCAATGGCTTTCGTTTTTGAAAGATTTAATTGAGTACATAGGAAAGAATCATTCTCAGCTGATTCCACCGGTCAATCTACTAACGACGTTTTCTGGTTCCGATATATCACATCCTGGAACAAATAATCGCCCTTCTCCAGCACCTGCCGCTTTGCCAGTGACAACAACGGCTGCCCATGGTCAAGCAGAGACGCGTCCGAGTGGCAATCATGAGTCTCTTACTGCTACGACCAAGCCAAATGTTCAAGTATGGAATAGTCATGATAAACAGCCGTTAACAGTCAACGTGCCAGCTGCACAGGGTTATCCCAATGATCCCTCTTCCATTGAACCTGAACTATACTCGTCAGATGCACTCATAGCATACAAAGCAGCTCGACGAATGATGGCCTCCAACACGTCTCATGCACCAAACTCAAATAATGAAATGACCCCTGCTTCTGCTGTGGTGGGAAAACCTGGCAACCTCATGTATACTCGAAGACCTTGGACTAACGAAGAAGAAGAGGCGCTGATTCTTGGTCTTGACACAGTCAAGGGTCCGTATTGGAGCCAGATCCTAGAGCTTTATGGGCCCGGAGGGTCGATCTCCGAAGTTCTCAAAGATAGGAATCAAGTGCAACTGAAAGATAAAGCACGAAACTTGAAAATGTTTTTCTTAAAGTGTGGACTTCCGGTTCCTCGATCATTTCAAGATGTCACAGGTGATATCAACGCACGCAAGCAGACGAATAAAAAGACGAAAGAGAAAAAGAAGGGCGGTGAACTGGGCGATCATAATCAGAATTCTCCCGGATTAATAGCGACAGGCGGTGCTACTAACAGCAATACTGCTGGTTCATCGTCAGGCACTTCCACGCCAACTAGTTCTGGTGGTCCATTTGTCGCTCCATCTTTGCCAGGTGCTGGTAGTACTGATGTTAACATCAATGCGCCTTTACTTCCGACCAGCCATGCCGATAATCATCCCCCATCATCATCACAAAGTGCCGAAGGAGAGATCAGGCAGCAACAGCAGGACGGTGGAGAGGCCAGCGAACCGAAAAAGCCCAAGGCAAGCGATGTTCAGGGGAGTTCCTTAAATGAGCCACAAGTCAACAGTCAGCATCTCGATAATGATGTCATAATGGATGTTGATGATGCACAAAATCTAGAACAGCTTTTACAGAGAGTTGGTGAATTCATTACCAGGGGTGATAGTGGTAGTACTGAGTAGTAGTAGTAGTAGTAGTAGTAGTAGTTTTCTACTGTGTATTAATATATTGATATATTGAAATCTTGCATTCGGCTCGATATGGCACTGCAAGTTAGACGAAACTCTAACATGCAGAATCTGAAACTGTAACCGCAACATCAGCATACGCGAGGCACTGCAACCCAACAGTCCAAAGCTTGACAAGCTTTACTTTCTGACTAGGTTTGTGAAACAGAGTACCGAGTGAAATGACTGATAGATCGTAGATTCAACATGCTGGGGGTGCTGCACATCGTTTGACGAGGCAAGAAATCTCAAGCCGAGACTGCATCACGAACATTGCTAAATCGCGCCTCTCAATTTTGTTTCGGCTTTCTACTACACGTTTGTACTACAGTGGAAGGCAGTGTAAAGAAGTCGGCAAAGCATGGGCCATATTTTTACCAGCCATTTGAATTAACAGTTCTTTTTCTAAACGCACCTCCAGCCCCCTGAATTTCCTAATCGGGAATACGGTTGCCGATCCGAGTGGAGAATTGTACATATGAAGCACCCTGCTGGTTGAACGGTTAGATATTAGTTACATTTGAAAACCGTCTTGTGAAAGGCTGGTACAGATCTAGACTAGAATTAAATTATAATGCTGGACAGTGTTGGTCAAAATAGGAACGATAAACCCCTCGATGGGAACGTGATTGATCCGGCTCATGAGCTCGATTAAAAGGATGGATAGCTATAAATATATAGGCTGCTCATGGAACAAGCTGCCCAGAGTGTTTTCACGACATCCATTCGTTTAAGAATAGCAGGGGCGTGAAACAAGTTTCACATCTTCTGAAACGTTTGCTATCAGGAAATTGCTATCACACCACACTCTTTCAGGACAATAAATATCTTGCCCAAGCCAACAACCTCAAATTACAATTGTTTAACTACTCCTCAAGTCAACAATGAGACCGCCAAGTCTTTCCCAAGTGCTACTCTCGGCGGTCACGTTGACATCGGCCGTCCTGCACGTACAGTCAGCGGTAATCATCAAAAAAGTCCATGAAGTAATCACTGCTTCTCCAAAATATGTAACTATAACCGCTGGCCAGGCAGCTGAAGTCACCAAAGATCAAACAGTCTCCGAAGTCACCACCATTTTCCTGGCCACCACAACTCCAGTCACCGTGATCCAGAGCACTATTATTACAAGTATTTCCTTGGTCAGTGTAGCCCCAGTAACTCAATATTCGACTTATTCCACTACTTCTCTTAGCAAGACAATCGATCCTTCAACGTACACTACTGGCCTTAGTATTCCAAAGACTCAGGCTACCACATCGGCAACTGCTACTACTGAATCTGTTCTCCCAGCAGCAGCGAGCTCCACTGTCTCCCAAGGCAGCGTAACATTGGCCCCTTCAACAGCTGCCTTTGCTGCTGCAACAGGAACGAGTACATTCTCTTCTTCCCTTGCCGTAGTCTCATCATTGACTCTGAAAAGCTCATTCATTGGTAATTCGACTTTAGCTGCCTCTGCGTCTGTCGTCCTCAGTAGCGTGTCGACTTCTGCTTCCACCTCGGTCTCCACGTCCCCAGCAGAGTCGACGGGTTCCACCTCAAATTACTACTACTCCCAGAATGGCGTCGACATTTTCTCGTCCCCTATTTCCACAGATGCTCCACCTTCGGTCTTTCCTAGAGAAAACCTCGACATCACCCTTCCTTCAGGAGTTGAGTGTAATGGAAGTGCAATTCATACAAACAAGTTTTACGGTAACCTATTTCTTGGTGATCAGAGATATCCTGTATATGCACAACCTTACTCAGTATGGTGGTCAAACGATACCGACTACTATGGAATGGCTATTTCTCACGTTAATGCTTCTCAACGGACTTACGGCCCTGACGCAAGTGCGAATCCAGTGGAGTATTATATCAATCCTATTGGCCTCATGTCGATTGTATTCTCTGCTGCCGAGTTCACCAGTGATAACATGGCCCTGACCGTCTCAGACTCCGATACCTTTTCTGTCAACGCTCAATTGTCCACTAGTTCTGGGTCTGGGTCTGTCAATTTTCCTCTTGCCGTTGGAATGGGATTTGTCACTGCTGAGTACAACGGGCTGACTCCATATATTTACAGTCAACTAGGATTCAGCTCAATTACCAAGAGCAGCAACCCTCCCTCAAGCAACATACAAAAGTACGTCATCAACCTTTTCAATGGAGTCACTTGGAACCTTTATGCCACTGTTCCTGATGGCCAGACTTTTGAGCTTGATGTTCTCAATGATTTCGAGATCGTGGCAAAGAGTGGCACAGCCAATGGTGTTGTCATCCAGGTTGGCGTTGTGCCCAGCGGAGCTGACAGCTACTTTGACAAGGCAGCTGGCCAATATCCTGTTAGTGCTGCCGTTTCTGCCACCATTAGCAATGATGTCGCCACCTACGCTATCACTTACGAAACCAAAGGTACTTCTGCTGGGGGCACAACCTGGTTATGGACATTACCTCACCATGTTCAATCATTCGATGATTCAATGGCCAGCAGTGCTACTAATTTCATCATTGACTCGCCTACCAAGGGTCTCATGACTGGTTACCTCACTAACAAGCTGGTAATGAGCGAAGTTCTCAACACTGACATGCAATATTTACCATGGTCATCTCAAGCTTCATTTGCAGGACCTTCTTATAGTCAAGACTCTTTACAGCTTATGGCTACAGTGGCAAATCAAGAACTAGCTCAGGATATTGCTGGCCAGACCGATACTTCTTCTACCTACACGTCAGGAAAAGCCTTTGACAAGTTTGCTTACATTCTTCTTGTTGTTAAGGACATTCTTCAGAACGACGACCTTGCCAAATCTGGTCTTGCGAATCTTCAGCAAGCATTTTCTTTGTTTACCGCCAATACTCAGCAAACTCCTTTGATTTACGATACGCTGTTGAAAGGAGTCACTTCATCGGCAGCTCAAAACGGTGGGGACCCCCTTGGTGACTATGGCAGTCCTTACTATAACGACCACCACTTCCATTATGGCTATATGGTGCATGTTGCGGCAATCATTGGTTATATTGACAAGGCTTATGGTGGGACGTGGATTGCCGACAATAAGGACTGGGTTAATGCGCTGGTACGGGATGTCGCTAACCCATCTGCTGAGGATGGCTATTTCCCAGTTTTCCGCATGTTTGATTGGTTCAGCGGTCATTCCTGGGCTCATGGTATGTTTGCCGCTGCAGACGGCAAAGATGAAGAATCAACTTCCGAAGACTATAATTTCGCCTACGGCATGAAGCTGTGGGGAAAGGTCACTGAGGATACTGATATGGAAGCTCGTGGAGACTTGATGCTATCGGTGATGCAGAGATCTATGAGCAGCTATTTCTACATGCTGGACAACAATACAAATCAACCTTCAAATTTCATCGCCAATAAAGTTCCTGGTATCACCTTTGAGAACAAGCTCGACCATACTACTTATTTCGGCACCAACCTTGAGTATATCCAAGGCATTCATATGATCCCCGTCACGCCCGCTTCTGGTCTTATTAGAAGTGCCGAATTTGTGCAACAGGAATGGACAGAGAAATTGGCCAGTATCATTGATTCTCTTGATAGTGGTTGGGCTGGTATTCTGCGAAGTAATCAGGCACTATACGACCCAGTTTCTGCTTATGAGTACTTTTCGCAGGATGATTTCCAGTCGCAGTGGCTTGATGGTGGTGCAAGTAGGACGTGGTATCTTGCACTTTCCGCTGGTCTTGGCGGATCTTCATCATCATAAAAATACGTACACGGTCCTTTTCTATTTCTGCATTTTTTTTTTTTGGAGTTGGTCGCCGTTTTCCTTGCATTCTTTTTGTTCATATGTAATAATAATAAACAAATTAGTATATATATCATTGATGTTATGGTTCGGACAGTGGAGGGTTCAGACCTAGGTAATCCAGCTCAAGATAATGATGCATTTCTTTGGGTATCTTTTCCTTGATTCTTAAATGATGTTTCCAGGCGTAAACACCAAGAAACCAAAAGGGCAGAGAAGATATGAGCGAGAAGAACGTGGCCAGAAAGGTCAGTGCTACAGGATCAAAGTCATTGATTTGCTGAATCAGCGCATCAGGCATGGCGGTCAGTATCCAATATGAAACGTAGCGAATCGTATCATCATGTGGATCATTCGTAAACTTTTCGACATATTTAGCTAGCGTCACTGCCGTTTCTTCATAGATCACGACATCTTCTTTCTTAGCAGTGCCCAGTCTGTCTTTATAGATTTCTTTCAAGAGGGGGATATATTTCTCACCTACGGGGAAATCGACAGTGAATTTATTGTCCAGTATAATCTGGGGTACAGAGTCACTTTTCAGTAAAACCCGATAAATGTCACCCATGCCTCGAAATAGAGGTCTCCATCCATAACTGAGCCCAGAGAACTCGGTATCGGTATCACACATTAACCAGAATAACGCCAGAAATGCACTTGACCATGCAAGTTGCTGTGGTGGCTGAGTCCCCGGTAAGCTGTTCTCAATCTGTTTTCTGACGCCAGCAATAGTTCGGAATTTGTATACTTCTATAGCATCATGAACCTCGGCAGTAGGCCGTGTGTGATAACAATGAGCAGCTGAAAGCAACAGCATTGAATCAAGTAACAGACGGTCATGGAATGCTTGTTCAGGAAGATGGGTCTGGAAATAGTCGCCGTAGGAACGAAACGTTTTCCAGGTAAATGCAGTCCAATGATACATGAGTTTAACCTCGATGCTGACAGGAATATCGGCAACCGGATCAGTGGACGTGAACGCATCACGGTTTGGGTCATCCGAGGGGGTAGATGGGGTTGTTGAAGGGCTCGCAGAGAAGGGAGCTGCTGCAACCACTGGTCTCCGCAGTCTATGAGACCATTCTTGGCTATAAACACAGGCCAGGTCTTGTAGCTGGCATCGTCTGCAGACCGGCTTAGTTTCGTCGCATTTGATCTTTCGAGACTTGCACGATAAACAGCCAAAATGGGACTTTTTACGTTTGATTCCGGTGCTGGCTGCCACCATCTATAAAATCCGAGTTTTCCGAGGGATCAAATATTATAAGCACACATGGATCGATCACCTTGAAACACTGGTTTATTTATGCGTAAGTGAAAAGCACGATAATAGCAGACCAGATAATCCGCGCTGGAGTCCAGCTCTGCTGCGGGTTACGCCCAGGTTAAGAGTGCCCATTGTTTCGGTAACCTCTAGTATCGCCTAAGAATTGATCTCGCTTGGCGCGCGGAGATATCTAAAAATAACCCGACGGAGTTTAGACTGCCCGTCCTCGTATCGAGCTGTGAGTGAGCCTCCACCCTGCATGCGAGCTTCATGCAAATAACATAGAATTTGAAATGTTAGATGCCAAGTATTTCCAGCGTATAAAGCATGAGTAGGTTCCGTAAGTTGTACTGTCAGATAATAAAATAAAGAATTCATTGTGTGGAATGAAGAAAAGCATTTTCGGATTTGTCCCTTCTATAGCGGCGGCAGCGGTATTCATCGCAGCGTTCGCGATTATTACTGCCATTCATATTTTTCTGGTGGTGAAAAAAAGAGTGCCTTACTTTTGGGTGTTTTGCATTGGCGGCGTGTTCGAAGTGGTTGGATACATTGTGAGAATCTATTCTAGAAGCGTACCTGATAAAGTTGGTCCGTATGCTATTCAACTGCTTTTTATTCTATTACCACCATGTTTCTTTGCCGCGTCCATTTATATGACATTAGGTAGACTGATTCGATATTTACATGTCGAGAATCTGTCGCCCATGAAATTAAATCTGATGACCCCTGTATTTGTAAGTGGAGATGTGTTATCGCTTCTTCTTCAGGGAGCAGGAGGCGGCATTCAAGCATCAAAAACAACCAAGAACGAGAAATTGGGCGGCGATGTCGTTATCGGCGGATTGGTTGTTCAGTTAATCTTCTTTGGCGTTTTTGTTCTCACCACTGCTGTTGTGCACAAGAGAATCAGAGCTACAACCCATGCGTTGGGTGTCGATCGCACACTACTCAATAGATTTTTCTACACAATCTACATTGCATGTTCTCTCATTTTCATTAGATCAATCTACCGTATCGTCGAGTTTTCTGAAGGTTATCGGGGATATGTTATGATTCATGAAGTGTTTATGTACATCTTTGATGCGGTACTGATGTTTTTTGTCATGATAGTATTTATCTTTACCCATCCTGGAAATGTCATGATCAGAGATGCATCTGATAACAATCTCGAAGGTGTTGCACTAGACACTACTTCTGAAGGGGCTCCTTTTGATGGGCCGTTTGACGATGACCATAGTTCAGTCACGATGCCTTCATCTAAATAATTTAATGTAGCTTTATATACGATTTTTTGTTTTCATATCTGGGAAGGTTAATTCGGACCCTGCATGGCCAGCCGCGCAATGTCAACCTAAAGATCGAGATCAATTTCGTCAGTAAACAGTGTTGACGACATTGGATTATGTATCGAAGAAGACGCGTTGGGGACGCGTCTGTTCTTACCGCCTCTGCTTCTGCTCCGTTTAAACCGCTTCAACTAAAAAATCCTGGCCAGAACTTCGCGTCTGACAACGGTGGGCCTAGTAAAAAGCTCAAAACAGAGGAGACACCTCCAAAACGGCATCAAAGACAGCTGGCAAGTGTAAATTTACCAGAGTCAGCGACTGTTCAAGATCCAAAGAGCATAAAAAAACCTGAACCGGCAGGGAAACAATTTGCCGTACTATGGAGAAAAGTTTCAGCTAAAAAGAACAAGACCTGGGAAGGCGATGGAACTGTTACCATCAATAGAACCCTTTACGGGGCTCTTAGGAACGAGTCTGGTAAACAAATGTCTCAAGTTAAACTGCATGAAAATGTCATGGTGGGCGATATTTTGAGAATGGGCATCTATGAAGTCGAGATACAGACTGTCAGTTTGGATAACACGGGTACTACTACGGGAGCAGCAGCCTCTACACACGCGCCGTCTGTTCCTACTATATCTCCAGCACTACAGAGTTCGCTGGCTTTGGTTCGCAAAAAGGTAAACACAGGTCCCAGGTTTGATCCCAGCGCTCACGGAGCGATTCTGCTTCCTAGACCTTGTCCTGAACCTCTGGGCAAAACAATTATAGACGTTGTTGTTGATCCACTAATAGGATCCAAGCTCAGACCGCACCAAGTGGAAGGAGTTCGATTTCTTTACGAATGCATAATGGGAATGAAACACTACGCTGGTCGAGGTGCTCTGTTAGCAGACGAAATGGGACTTGGCAAGACTCTGATCACCATTGCCCTATTATGGACTCTTTTGAAACAAAGTCCAATTCAGGGCGAGCCTCCTGTCTTGAAGCGAGTTCTGATTGTATGCCCAGTTACACTGGTTGACAACTGGCAGAAAGAATTTAGGAAATGGCTCGGCAGAGATCAGGTCGGAGTATTTGTAGCTGATTCGAAAGCAAGAATTAGAGATTTCACTGGCAGTAAGGTGTATCCTATTATGATTGTCGGTTATGAAAAGATGCGGACCTTGGTGAATGATTTGAGGCATGTTAAATTCGATATTATTGTCTGTGATGAGGGTCACAGACTAAAGAGTTCGACGAATAAATCGGCGCAAGCTCTTCTGGCATTGAATACTGAAAGAAAAATAATCCTCAGTGGCACACCTATTCAGAATGACCTGGGGGAATTCTTCATTATGATTGATTTCCTGAACCCTGGAATATTAGGAACATATGCTTCATTCAAAAGGGAGTTTGAAAGACCCATTATGAGATCGAGACAGCCTGGTGCTACTAGCAAAGATGTTGTCATTGGCAAACAAAAATCACATCTGCTATCACAGCTAACCCAGCAGTTTATTTTGCGGCGAACCGCTAAAACGTTAGACAGTTACCTGCCTCCAAAGACCGAAACGGTTCTCTTTTGTTATCCGACAGAAATTCAGCTTATCAGATATAAAGAAATACTTGGCTCTTCTGAGATCGCCGCTTGCTTAGGAAGTAATGATGCCTCTGATCATTTACGAGCTATTACCTTGATGAAGAAAGTGTGTAACTCGCCTTCATTAATAGAACATGGTGGACCCGAAGTGTCGTGTCATCTTCTACCTAGACAAAGTGGTAAAACCTCGGTTCTGTTACAATTTTTGAAATACTTGCAGGCCGAAACAGATGAAAAAGTTGTTATCGTGTCTGGATTCACCCAGACTTTAGATATGATTGAATCAATGATTAGCTTCAACTGTATGAGTTTTCTTCGGCTAGATGGATCTACCAACCAAAGCAAACGACAACGGTTAGTCGACGAGTTCAATAAAGGAGATCAGAGATCAAGTTTCATCTTTTTACTCTCTAGTCGAAGCGGCGGAGTGGGTCTGAACTTGATTGGCGCTTCTCGATTGTTTTTATTCGATACGGACTGGAATCCTTCAATAGACCTGCAGGCGATGGCCAGAATTCACAGAGATGGTCAGAAGCGGCCAGTTTTCATTTATAGATTGCTAATATGTGGAGCAATAGACGAGAAAATATACCAGCGTCAAGTAACCAAGCAAGGACTAGCCGATAGATTTATGGGAGAGGCCACTATTAGCAAGAGCGACAATAAGGCCGTCCTTGGTGATTCATTCAGTAGTGATTCCTTTACAGTGGATGAGTTACGAGAGTTGTTTGTTTTGCATCAGAATAGCCCATGTATTACCCATGATATGCTGGAGTGTCGGTGCTTGATGGCTGACGTCAGCGAACGGTCCAGTCAGCAGTCAATTGATTCCTGCTCGATCCTTCATGCTAGTAGCCCCCATAGTCAAGATGAGTATGACAGTTCGGACAGTGACCTGGGTGGCTGGGTTTCTGCAAAGGTCGTAGCCAATAATGGCATTCATGTGCCCAAGGGTATGAACAAAAAGGACAAGCTCAAAGGACTCTTTGAATATCGTCATATTGATCCCACCAATGGTATACCAAACATAGACGATACACTGCTACGGAAAGTATTATTAAATAATACCAAGGCAATATCGTTTATATTTACAAAATCTTCTACAGATTCAGACAAAGAATGCTCTAACAAAGACGACATTATATAGATCTAAAAATGCATAATATTACTTTCTGAACCGAGCTTCAGCAGCTCGCGCACGTCGCTCCCGTTCCAGTTTGATACGCGCTTCTTCACTCAACCCTCGTAAAGACCCTTCTTGGCCAACTGAAGTGGCAACGCTGCTAGACAGCTTATTGCCTACTCCGTGACGAGAGATGGTATTGTCCAGCTTTTTCTGCATTTCTGCAGTTTCGATTGCAGCAAGGTCGTCTCGAAGCTTTTGTTCCGCAGCCGCTTTCTCCCGTTCAGAACGGTCTACAATATCCTTTTTCGTCAATGGTGGACCTACTTTGGCCTTGATCCAATCATGTTTATCCTCGCCAAGCGCTGACCTTGCCAGTTGGAAAGCGTCTGTTGTAGTTCTGTCTGCTGTGAGGCCCGCTACTTCGTAGGCAGTACGGCCAGACTTGTTTTTGATTGTAGGATCAGCATTAAGTGAAGTCAAGAGGGTGGTAATTATGTGGTGAGAACCTTGTGAAGCGGCATAGAATAAAATGTTTGGCGTCGTGGCATACTGTGATGCAGGCTGAAGTCGAAAGTCGGGAGACAGGTTGTTGGATTTGAGGTATGCGATGAGTCTTGGAGCACGAGACTTTTTTATTAGAGACACAAGCTCAGCAGAATGGGCTTCTTCCGGTGAGAGAACTTTTTCTGGTGCCGCGGGCGACGACGAACGAGGACTAGAGCCAGCTCGTGACTTTTCCAACTGTTTTTTAATATCTTCTTTGGTGACGATTTTTTTCTTTGGAGCGGTCTTTTCAATCAAAGACAGTTTATCAATGATTTTAGCGGTCGTGAGTTCCATCCATGATCTCTTGACTTCGGTGACAGTTGCCCTACCCGTCGTAAATGGTAAACTCTTGATTCTCTTATCAGATGATACTATAGGGGATCCAGGATAATTCATGAGAACACCCCGATTGGACCTACCACTAGCTCTTATGTAGATATTCTTACACGAGCCAATGTAGGATTTCCAAGAATTCAGTAGTTCATGTATCTCCTGTTCAAGTGCCTGTTCATTATATCTTCTGAGGCTTGAACCAGCTGATTTAGCTTTACCTCTAGCATTGTCGCTCGCGCTCTGCGAACCACCTTGTTTTCTTCTGGTGGTATATCGATGAAATGATTTATGAGAGAGAATCTCGATTCCGAGCAGCGAGTTGGGCAGCAAGCCTTTCTTTTTGGATCTCTGATGAGAGATGACTGCTCCAGCAAAGTGGCCACCACCAATCATTAAGATGATACTATGCGAAGTCGACGATTTTTGCAGATCAATCAGAGCCTCGACTGGGGACTCACTGACGAGGGAAGGATCGAGAAGGGTCTTATAAACAGCCAGAACGGTATCATGTGTAATCACATTTGTGGTCGTACTGGGTGCGTTCTTGATAGAGTCATCTTCACTGGCGGTGAAAAAGGTATATGGAGAACCAGGCTTATTCCTGCCATCACTCTCATTCTCATCCTGCTCGGCAGAGAGATGTGTCTTTTGTAGCAGCTTGCGTATTTTACCAGCGTCGTCATCATCCTCAGATCCACTAGAAGACTCGTCGGAACCAGACAGACTTTCATCCAATTCGCCGATCTGACTATCGAATTCGTCTTCATTCAGAGGAGCCAAGTTCTGAAGTTTTCGTTTGATATTTAGTTTGTGATAGTCCTTTTTATAATGTTCACGAGCTTCTGATGCTGACTCAGCTTTAACGGGTCCACAGAAAGTGCAATTCACCACTCCGTTCTCGACGACTGTTTGAGAAGGCGGGGGTGTGGGATTTGAAGAAGGAACTAAATCCAGTTCGGGATCACGAGTGGATTCAACGTCGCCAGAGAAATCAAACGGTATCAGTCGATCGATGAGGGTACTAGGAAGATCATATACGTATAATGAAGAACTCATGTCGACTGTGATGGATGAAATATGTAAGACGACAGAACCAATTGCTTATATAAAACAGTTTTCAGTTTTAAAACAGTTTTGTAATCAACTGTCACCGATATCAACTGAATCATATGTACATTTATCTCCGGATCAAGTACTGCTGCGTCAGCGTCTGCGGCGGGCGTGGCGCTTCCAGAACACCTTTAATCAGAACAGTCATCAAGGACGGGCTAGAGAATGGTAGGTGAAAGGCGAAATAGGACTGGCTACTTGTAGTAGCAACAACAGCAGCCAGTTGGTGCTACTGATACTGATCCCGTCTGGTTTAACTGCTAACTTTGCACCCTGATGGAAATTCCTAGTTAGGAAATAATCTAATGTACAGATAAGATAAGATAATCGCAGTGCGCAGGTGTTTTTATTATTAATTAAAAAAAAACCATTATTGTACAGCAGGTACAAAGCCCGGACTCAGTGAGCCATCGAGAACAATTGCATAGTTTGCCGGCCGCTGAGGTGAAGCTTGTCTTTCTCCACTGCTATCGAGCCGCTTAAACGAGGACTCCGAGGTTGAATCATCATCTTCTGCCCGTTCCGTGCCGCCCCGAGCGTTGTATGAAGCTACATGGCCATTATTAGCAGTCTGATCATGAACGTATGGAGTGGAACCGCCGTCTCGATACACAGTAGGAGTCGTATTAACATGTTCCAATCTCGACGAAACATTGGACCGCGTTACTGCTACATCTGAGTCATGGATCCGGTAGTCAGCCGTTGTATTAATTGCATCGTCGTCACTAGAATCTTGACTATCTCCACTACCGTTCCTATGGTGTCTAAAATGTGAAAGCCGAGGGAGATGATGAGACCTCCTTGGAGAAGGCGAGTTTCTGGCGTTTCGGGGAGTTCGCTCCGAAAGCTCCAGTCTATGTTGCCGGTCGGGCTGTAACTCATGGTCTGGGCTATCTGTAAAGGACCGTTTCCATAGCCCACAAGTCAAGGCTGATAATAAGCTGGACATTGAAATATAGTAGATGTCGTATCAAAAAATTAAAGGATCAAAAATCAAAATCAAAATCAAATATGCGATATCAAACAAAACATAAACATAAAAAACAAGTGGAATCGTTGGGCCAAATATATATATATATATATGTATATATATACTGTCGCGGAGAGATTTCGATCTCGGTTCGGAGATTACAAGATGCCGGCAGTTTGAGATATTGCTGAGTCCGGAACCACTCTACACCGAACGGCCTGCACGACAAATGAAATTCAAGATATTAAAGTACAATGGAGATTTGCACTCAAGAATATTAGTATAGTGTATGCTTGGATCAACGAACCAAAGATAAATAAATGACTCGTGAATTAACCACCTCGTCCTTGTTATATACTCGTAACCGCAATTACTATAGAGAGGCGCACCCCGCCACCAGCTTTAAGCCCATGTTCACCGCCTGTCTCTGTTCGGTCTCTCCCCCTGATTGAACTTGGTCGACGCGTTGGGAGCAACTATCGGGCTAGCGAGCAGTATAGGTTGCCCAGTTTTTCGCAACACTTGTGTGTGGTGATCGTCTTAACGGGAATGAACATTTGGTACTATAAGTTTGCTGCTCATATTATGTGGCTCGTAAGTTCGAAATCAAGGTAGGAAAGGTGCTCGTTTAATTGATATATGTAGAATGGCAGTAATGATTTATATGGTGGGCATATTTTTACTGATGTAGTTGTTCTGTAACCCTTTTTTTCTCAGGGGTAAATGAACTTTGCTCCATCGTTATATCGGTATTGACGCGACCCAGACTAGATTGGCTGGAATAACGATAGAGCAATCACTTTCTAATATCGCATGTGATCTCAAAGGACGAATAGCGACTTTGTTTTTGTGTCTTTGATTTTGACAGTAAAGTCACTCTGACAGCTGTCTCGTATACCAGCGCAATGTGGGCTGTTGTAGCAACTCTGCAGGGCCCACTGATCTTGACATGTGGGGTAAGGAACCCGATCTGCCAGCTTTTATCTCTAATCTTATCTAAGAGGCTAGATTTCATTCTGGTCCCTGAGTACATGACCCGTTGATCTAATCGATTGAAATATGGGCCAAATACAAAGTAGTAGCGACTCGACAAAACTGAATGCGGAACAGGTGTCGACGCTGTTTGCCCAGAGATGTGCTAAGCAGTTTAGTGCCCTGGAGATCTGGACTCTGAAAGTGAGTAATGGATTTGCAAGTGTACGAGACCCAGCAACTAACCGAGTCAAGGCAGTAGTAAAAGAATTGGCCGACACTGAGTCAGATATGGAGTTTTGGAAAGAAGATACATTGTAGGTTGATGGCTGACGGCTGTGGTCGCGTGGCATCCGCTCCACAGCCATATATTAACCACGTAGTAGACTGAAGTATTTGGGGGTACCGGATTCCCTGGAGCCAGCAGGCAAACTGTTGTTCAAATCGGCTAGTTTTCTTGCCTCATTTCCATTTATACGGACGTTATCACCAGCTACTTTGACTGTGGAAAATCTAGTCAAGGTGCTGGCTTTCTATAATGGAAAGTACAAGGGTGTTCTTCGAGGAGAATATGATATTCTCAGACTGCTCTTCCTATCATTCGCGACTGAGAACATGACCCATGACACGAGTCAGATACAAGACCAGGAAAAGAGTGGCGAGTACACCACGGAATTCACTGCCAGCGACATCATCTCCTGGGACACGTTCACAATTGTCCGCAACTGGGACGACTTGAAGGTTGACAATTGGTCCATTTCAGGATCCGATCTCGTGGCATTATTCAGTCTGTTATTGGCTCTGGTAGACTATAAGTCTTATGAAGCTCTTGACAGTATTGTAGACAGATTTGACAGCCAGTCTATTAAGCAGCTACGAAAATCGGCTCAGTCAATGGTACGCTCAATGGGTGAAGACGGTAATAGCAGACTCACTGGCGACCTGACAGTATCTTTTAACAGCTTCAAAACCACCGTCGAGGCATTATTCCCCCATATTCTCGAAACCCTGGGATTTTTGTTTGATCGTCTATTATACCAACAAAAAACCAAACCAGATGGACATGCGCCAGAGACCAGTAATCAGACGGGAGCAGCAGTCACGAAACTTACAACATACGCAGTACGAGGTCAATTATATAGCATTTTTGGACCGATGGTCAATTCAATGGTTAAACTGTATAGCGGGTCGGAAGCCGGTTATTCGATGCGCTCATTTGAGACAAAGGTGTTTAACTGGAATGCACCCACGATTTTCTTGGTGTCAGGAAGTCGAATCGTAGACGGAGCATCTAATGGTGATAGAAAGACCGACAACTCACGTGTGCGCGCGTTCAATGACCTGATTCCCCCAATACGGACTAAAACTAGTCGTAAAGGCAAGCGCCTGTTATTTGGCGGATACACGGAAAGTCCCTGGAGAGCCAGCGGTAAACAGTGCTTTGCCACTAGTGATACGGATCTGTTCCAGTTGTTTCCCACTCATGATCTCTACAAACCATCAACGAGTAATAAAAATTATGCATATTTTAGCAGAGGACAAGGAATTGGTTTCGGCAGCTTGCCGCCAGCAAAAGACAAGTATACAGATATGGGGAATATTTCCCTGACCATTGAAAGCTCTTTTGAGTTTGGGGTGTTTCGACACTTTGGAGCCGGGGGCTCGTTTGAGCCAGGGTCTTCACTCGCAGAAAAAGCACTGGAATACGAAGATCGGTTTGCCATTGAAGAGATCGAGGTCTGGGGGTGTGGCACAGAGGAGCATTTGGCCGAACAGAAACTGAGATGGGAATGGGAGGAACGGGAGGCTCAAAATAGGCAAAAGGTCAACATCGATAGTCTAGGCGAAGATCGAGCTTTATTGGAACTGGCTGGCATTGTAGGCAAGTATAGCCAGAGTGGCGGTTCAATCTAGTGTCATATATATATATACATATTTATTTCTTACTTTTGGAATTGCTTATTAGCTTTTTCTTGACAGACTTTTTCATTTTCGTGCTGCGCTTTTCTTTCTTCTCTTCTTTAAGCGCCTTTTTCCGCTGTCTGTTGAGCTCGCGGTCGACAAACTTTTTCTCTTTGACAGGCTTTTCCTTCCATACATCTGTTTCTTCCAGTTCAGCATCCGAATCCGAGTCAGATTCCGACCCCGGATCCTCTCCACTGTCACTATTATTCACCTGGACGAGATTCTCATAAATCAAATCTTTACCCTCTCCACGACCGATTTTTTCAACATCTCGCTCGATATCATACACTTGTTCGAGATTCTGGGGAATATAAATAGACCTGAAAACAGCGTCATCACTTACTTCTTGACTTGTAAGATCCTCTTGTGGAAGTAATTCGAGGTATTCTATTAAAAACTGCGATGTCTCCGGATATGGAGATTGCTGTGCCTGCAAGTCTTCTAACTTCTCACTGGTTATGAATTTGAACAGACGTCTCTCAGAGAAAGGAGTGACTCCTTGTCGTCTGAAATAGTCATTGACATTTTTAATATCCATTCTCAAAAACTCCAGACTATGAGGATGGTCATGCTCTACTGACTGGGAAACATCGATAATATAAAGCTTAGAGTCGTGATAGAGAATATTGTACTCACTCAGATCGGCATGAACTAATCGACATTGCTGGTAAAGAATCCTCATATACGACAGAAGTTGGAGATATAATTTGGGGTACTCGGGCCCTTCAATATCGGCATCTCGTAGTCTGGGACTGGGCCATCCGTTTGCATCGCCTAAAAATTCCATGACCAATACATGCAAATGTAAATGTAATGGTTTCGGAACAGGGATTCCTGATTGGTATATTCTTTTCAAGTTTCGGATCTCCTTTTCTGCCCATAGTTTAACCATTTTACGGGGGTTGTGTCTTGAATAACCGTTTCGGAATCGAAACTCTCCACTTACATATCTATCTCGATCTTTAAACACCAGGATCGATGTTTTATAAATCTTGATTGCTCTATGCTCGCCGTCCTCGGTCATTGCATGGTAAACATTAGCCTCTTTTCCCGTACTGATGCATCCGTTGATCTCATATACAATGCCTCGATTGATCATTTTAAACAGAATCATTCTTGTGCGAGGATCTAGAACCTGTTCGTTGGTGGCCCTGTCGGCCTTGTCTGCAGTGGGTCCTGATGAGACCTTGGATGCTCGTGTTCCCTTGCCAAAATATTCATCATCTCCACTTTCCAATTTGATTCTACCTAGAAGCTTTCCAAGGCTATTTGGATCTTGCAATGACAGTTGTTGCTTGGTTTTGGCCTCCTGTACATTTCTCTTGGGCGCATATTTGACATTTTCTCCATTATTTTTGATTTCGGCAATTTTTTTCTGACGATTATATTGTTTAGTCATGTCTGTGTAGGTTAGAATCGACCGAGCAAGCTATTAACCTCTGCATTGAAACATACTTTCACTTCCATATTCCCCTAGTTGCTGGTTCTGGACTTGCTCTGATTCTCCATCAGTATAGCTGCTATCATCAGATGGATCTTCTAAACCATCCTCCAGCAGGTCTCGCACGTCGTCCTCTTTAGTATCCTGGGACTTGAAATCAGTCATTTCTATCCCTCTATTTGTACCTGAATAGTTTTGTTTCTGGATCTTGATTCATAAACTCGTGCATAAATCTTTTTAAGCCGCGCAGTCTTTCCAGATAACGATCTAATAGATAATCAACGATAGTAAATGGAACGAGATTAGTTTGCCAAATGTTTTGGGGTGGGATCGCAGACCTCGGTGAAATAGCGATTAAAAGTGTTACGAAGCTTAGCCAGATTGTTTATGCTCTTAACACACAGTCTTAACACAGTCTTAACACGGTCCTAACACACAGTCTTAACAGAGGGACAACATAGATTGCCTGCCATATCAAATGCCAAACTCACCCCATAACCCCACAACTCATATAATTATACCCCTACTAATATCATACAAACTTGACTCGTTCTCACTCTTTATTATTACCTGGTTATTATATTCTCATACGCCATGTGCGGCTGATGGGAATATCTATTCCATCTATCGCTATCTCATGGAATACATTCAAACTACCTGATTCTATTAGATACACCACCACAGGCGCCAAGCTAATTTCAAAGTATTCTTATCAGCTTCTCATATCGAGGGAAACAACAGTTCAACCTCATTTATTGCATCAAAACATGATTTCTCTGGTACCAAGATCGTTTCTATATGTACTGCCTCTCCATGTTGGAGCAGAGGTGATTATCGGAATCGGCATTTTCAATAAAGTAAGCGGGTTTTATGGAATCCTGTCTATATTCACAGGTCATCCAATGTCGGCTTTGGAATGGCTGTTGAATCTGATTTCACTGGTCATGCTCCCGATCTATGTCATGGCTTTTCTCAATATCTCCAGGAAAAGTGCTCTTAGAACATTATTATTTGCATATGTATATTGCTTGGATACTCTTCTAAGTATTGCATTTACAATTATGTTTTCAGTTCGGTGGTTTTCGGAGAATTCTATTGCTGCTGCAAAGGCTGCTGCTTCTGCTGCTACCAATATCACCACTGGCGACGCAACCACTTCTGTTCATAGTTCTTCTATTGCAACTAACGTGGTCTTGGAAGGATTAGAAGATGCATTGGCCACTGCTACAAACGTGGCTTCGCAAGTGGTTACTACTGCTAGCTCTTTTATTCTCAGCTCAGCAGTTGCCTCTGCTAGTAGTACCAGTGCTCCACCCATTTCCGAGGATGATTACGAAGATTATGCCTATCTGACCAATCGTGCTGCTGCTGATACGGCCATTTTGAATAAATCTGCATCGTTGGCGCAAGAGACGTCTGAAACCATTGTGTTCACTGTGTTCTTGCTCATGACGAGAATCTATTTTGCTCTTGTCATTATCGGATATGCGCGAATGTTAGTACGCCAGCAGAATCTGCGCTCCCACAATGGTCAGCCCAAAGGATCGTGGTCAGCGAAACTCCAATATCTGGCTCTCTATATTGGTGAACCATTCTGGACAGGCAATCCTTATGCTAATAGATCGGGTATGGCATCAGAACTCAAAGATGACGACGAGTCGGCCACGCATCTCAACTCTGATTTCAATGACAACAACTAAAAATACAATCGCACACTAATCCCGAATATATATTTCGTAAACCGTGTACCGAAATGAATAGCTTTTTGTATGAGGTAATGATTCCGTTTGTCATGGGTGTGGTCAAACCGGGCTCATGCCGACCGACGGGCCGCCCGAGTGACCCCCACACTTACCCCTTGCACGGCACTAGCTGTCCCGCTTCCCCACATGAGGCAGAGGATTTTCTCCTTTCAGGCTATTTCCATTCATTATTATTGTATATCAGTTAAGTCTGTTTGTTGAATTCACAGATACGCCCTTCTGGCCTTAGTGAAAAAAAGACAGTTACGTTGTCGGTGATTGTTTACACCTTTATCTTATTGTATTGACACTACTACCGCCATGACAATTAGTTCATCGTCCAATAAACGAGAATTGTCTGAAAAAGGAAAAAGACAAAAGGCGGAACGAAGGAAAGAGAGAGAGAATTTATTGACCTTGTATATTGAGAAGTTACGTTCTCTTCTAGACATACCAGAAGATGAGAAGGCAGGACTACCTCGCTATGCGGTTGTGAAACGAGCCGTGAGCCAGATTGAAAAGATGAATGAAGTATTAAAAGATGAACCAAGCGAATGAACCCGCGTTTTCGGCTTCTTATGGAAACAATAACTACCGACTAATGATTACGACGAAATGATAAAAACCCAATGATGCATCATCTGTTCTCTCATGTATTCTCTGTGGGGCGAATGGTTAATCGAGAATGGCGTTTTAAAAATAAAAGTGAGAGAATAACTAGATGAGCCACCAATAGTAAGTTTTCTTTATTTTGTTTAGTATATATAATATAAGAATTGACTCGAGAAGCGTGTTCCCGATACTTTTAATTGAATATCGTGAGATCGTGGTATTTAGGAAGGAGGGAGCCGGGAGCCGGGCGGGTGTACGGCATGGCTACTTTGCTTAATCACCCGTCTGTCGATTAGATAGAGTGTGAAGCCTGCTCGCGGTCAGCTGAAGGTTCCAGCCAAGTGTCATCAGTGGCATACTGGTAACCTCTAGAAAAGCCTGACTCGACCTTTAGATTTATTCCGGTTTGATGCAATGTTCAGGTTACGTGACTGCCCAGAGATTAGAATTCCGATTGCCTATATAATAACACTTTTCTTATTATGCAGAATGACAGTTAACGATTCGTAGTATGTGACAAGCTCGGGAGTTCTCAGACTACATCAGCAATATCAGCATTGTCTCCGCTGATGATTTCACACAACCCAATAGCATGGGTTGCCTGGTGTAGCCGATATAGGGCAGAATAGACACTGGACAGCTAATGGGTGACATTCTATAATCCTATAAGATCTGGCCTTGCGTTTTAATCGACTTTCAAAGCAGTCTGGTTTTTGAAGTCTGACATAAGTCTGGGAGTTAACAGGCAGATTTACCCCAATCTAATCATCCGATCATCATCCTTATGCAGACCTTAAGACCCTTGACCCCTGAAATGGAAACAGATCGTCTCACTTAATCTTGCATAACGTTATCTGATAAACAAAAGGTCAGCCGTCTACAACAACATAGCAAATCCTTAAAAGGATGGAGAAGCAAGTCTGGATTCCGACTCTGATATACTAAGTTAAATTTATAAGTTGTCCGCGTAATTTATAGTACTATAGAGCCAAAAGCTCATCCTGGCATTCCATTACCATTGCAGTCAAGCTTGTCGTCCGTCGGCGGCCTTACACTGAAGATCGAGCTACCGGCTTTCTATTCAAGTCATTAGCCTATCGATCAATTACTCCCGTGACAAGAATTTGTTCGATACGGGACACCATCAGGCCAGTTCCTTCGTTCCCCGTGGCCCACGCTCCCAGCCCTCCGCGAAGCGGAGCAACGGGTCTGGGCAGCGCCCAGCCGCCGGAGGCAGACCAGGCGGCCGTGTCGCCCATTGTAGCGCTCAGCGCTGCTCAATATATACTATTAAATACACATTAGCTGCTAAACGGAATAGCTGGAAGAATAGATCCAACAAGATCTCCAAATCCAACCAAGCCATCTTCCTGCTGGCCTTTATCTCCTAGAGCAACACCGCGAAACACAACCACATCTCCATCGGCAAGGAATTTTCTAGACGACTTTCCAATGTTAACGTCAGTTGTGCCTCCTTTGGTAAGTTCTAAGAGAGACCCAAATGCCCTGTCTGACTCTCCTGAAATAGTTCCCGAGCCAAGTAAATCACCCGTGTTAAGGTTACAACCAGTGACTGTATGGTGCGCTATCATCTGTGGAAACGAAAACAACATATACTTGGTATTGCTATTAGATACCACTTCAGCGTCGCCTTCGGTGGTCCTAATTTCAACTTGAAGGTCTATGTTGTGACCAGACTTGTTATCGTTCTCCTGCAGATATGGAAGTAGGTCACCGACTTCAGGCGGTCTTTCCAAAGTAGGCACTTTGAAAGGGACAAGCGCATCGTGGAGAACAACCCATGGTGATACTACAGTTCCGAAGTTCTTGGCAGTAAATGGTCCAAGAGGAACATATTCCCATCCCTGGACATCTCGTGCGCTCCAATCATTCATGAGAACATAGCCAAAGATATAATCTTCGGCGTCGTTTACATTGATTCTATGCCCAAGTTTATTTGGTTTGGAAATAAAAGCAGCAAACTCCAACTCATAATCAAGACGACGGGTAGGAATGAATTCAGGAATCTTCACTTCAGCCTTGGGATTGGTTAAGACCTGTCCATATGGGCGATTGATAGGAGTACCCGACACTACGACCGAACTGGCTCTACCATGATAGCCAACTGGTAGGTGATAATAGTTTGGTTGAAGAGCATTTTTCGGGTCTCTGAAAATACATCCACAATTAAAGGCATGGTTCCTGCCTACGTAGAAATCAGTATAATCACCAATATGTAACGGTAGATGGTTGGTAGTAAGCGACGCATCAATAATAGCTTTGGATCTTAGCTTTTCATTCGTTTCCAGCACATTAGCAAACTTCCCGCCAGTTTTCAAAACCTCTTGAAGATATTCCCTAACAGCACGATGAACCGGTCGTCCCAGAGCAGCAAAATCATTAAGTGTAGTTGATTCAAACACCTTTTGTGACGTTCCAGCGAAATTACTTAAACCAGAGAAACCTCCTTCAGCACTGAACGCCTTGAGATCGAGAACATAGTCTCCTATTCTCACTGCTGGACGAGGGGTGCTATCCGACTTGGTAGATATAATTCCAAACGGAATGTTTCGTAGCGAGAAATGTGACTTGGGAGGAATAGTAATAAAAGACATTTTTTCCCCGTTGCCCATAAAACAAAACAATTGAACGATTCACTTTACGATTCGCTTTACTTGTATATACGATTAGCAAGAAGGAACATGTTTACAAAGCGGAACATCTGGCGCGGAAAAGGTGGAGGTGGTTTCCGACACGGTGGGGAAGAAGCGGGATGGATTCCCCAGATATCATGCAGATGGCTAATGACGGAAAGTAGATAAATCAGCCGCGTATTCATTCATACCCCCTGAGATAAGTGGAACTCGGCTTGATCCGCGACGACCGGAAACTGTGAAACCCCATGTTATTATATAATATATATCGTTTTATAAATCATGAATGAAACTATTCCTACTAAGCTTTCTCAAAGGCTTGCCGACAAAATATAAAACAGCCCCTAACAGAATCGGTATAAAGGCTACTGCTAGTGCCACTAGAATGGGCGCCTTGAAACCCACTTGTTGAATCCATGTAGGTAGCCAACTTGATACTCCATAAGCATACAAATCTTTGATGAGCGACGCCAGAACAAAAATATCGCCAGTGACTGCCCTATATCCGTCTACAGCATAAGTAGCTGCAATAGTAGTGACACTGGCTACTTGGATCCCAACAAGACCATAACCAATGATAACAATGATTGGCCAGTTCCATTTATGTTCATATCCAAAGGCAATAATAATGATGCCCACCAACTGACAAATGCCAAACGGAATTAATGCTGGCAATCGCATTTCCGGCTCTCGGATGCCGTTGTTTCTCCTTGTAGACCAAGTACACAGCCAATCTGATAGCGGACCTGCGGTAACGAGGCCAATAAATATACCTCCTAAAGTGGCCAGATTGGTATATCCAACCGCCGATGAGGAGAAATTATACGGAGGAGCAGCAAAGTTATCCGATTGGGTCAGATTCACCACCAGAAACATACTGGCACTACCAGAATATACAAACCCAGCCCATAAAACAATTGGGAAAAAGAATAATTTGAAAGGAATCCAAAAAGGACGTAGAATGTCTCTTCTTCGTGCGGATGTATCGATATGAAAGATCCCATATTGTCGCTTCGATGGTTTACCCTTGTACAGGTATTCATCGACAATTACAATATCTTCGCTAGCAGACGTCGCATCTTTGTGTTCAACCACCTCTTCAACCATGTCTATTGGTGCACATTTCTCATTGGCTACATTGTCTTCGTCTTCTTGGACGACGCCATCGATAGTATCTTTGACAGCATTTCGATTCCATTTTGTTTCTGGAATCAGAACCACCGTCCACACAAATAGAAAAATATACGCCGCGAAATCCAGCCACCAGAAACTTCGCCAGCCATATCTTTGGCACATGACGCCAGCAATGACAGGACCAACATTCATAGCCGCGAAAAACGCAAACGAGAACAGACCCATATAAACCCCACGCTCATGTAAAAACATAACATCCGACACAAGCTGACCACTTACAGTCTGAGCAGGTCCAGACGCAATGCCATGAAAAGCGGCTGCTGCCAGTTGAGATCTATAGGATTGAGCTAGAGCTCTCCACATTGCAATGAAAATCCCAAGACCACAGCTGGTGAGCAGAATGGGTCTCCTTCCTACTTGGGTGCTGGCACCGACCCATAAAATCGTCGATAGGCCAGTGGTTATAATATAGACGCCAATGAAATTCAGTACATCGTTTATTGAACAATCATAGGTTTCCATATAATATGGGACCTGAGGAGCAACAGATAACCCACCAATCTGGTGAATGAAAGCAGTCAAGAACTGGCCAACCATCAAAATCAACTTCCATTTTTTAGACCAATTAAGAGGATCATGCACATTGTTTGATGGCTGGGGCACTAGAACTCTGTTCCCTTGGCCTTTGGCAAAATGAATATGACCGACATCGCGCATCAATTCTGTGCCAGGAGGCATGTCAATCTCCAGAGCTTGTGCAGCCTCTAGGGTTATTTGATTGGTTTGTTTTATCCCGCTCATTATTGTGATCTAAGTGTACACGATCAAAATGGCCTGATCTCACGAGCATTTTACGGTTGTCTTATAAGGAATCCAAGGTTTTTACAAGTACTGCCCAGTCCATAAGATTCTCCACCTGAAAGACATGGGTTTCACAATACATTGGTTCCGCTCAGTTAGTTAGCTAGTTAGTTAGTTAGAGAGGGTCTCGTATTACCCCGCGATATCTGTTGGCACCGATGTGTATCATATTACATCTTCTTCACCAGAAACGTATATTCCCCACATTTGGAGTTTCCAGGCGTTTGCAGAGTAGCTGTAAAGCGCTTACATTCAGGTGGGATTTCATGGGTTTGCTCGTTGAGTTCCCTTCTGTCAGACATTACCCCATCAGGATTCGTATTATATTAATTGAGGGTTCCCCGCTTTCCATCTAGGCAATCATGCATGTCCTGTTCCCTTTATACATGATATCATGTCTTCCCGCTACTGGGCTTTCCGCACATTCTCAAGCCTAGGTCTATCAGAGGCGGAAATGAATTATGGATCTGAGTCTGTATGTTCACCAACTGGAGAAACAGGGGGGGTTAGGTGGGGGTGGGGCCCGTCAGGCATCACCAACTAGCACGGCTACCATTTAGGTCTCCGATATATGTCCACACATGAGCGGAGTATCCGATAACGGAAAGCAGTTCCGCCTGCTTGAGGGTAAGTGGATTATATATCTGCCGGACCCCACAGACCGAAACTATCATTGATATTTTTATTGACTCAATAATTCATATTCCCCATACAATGGTATTGTCGTTGGCAGGAAAAGTTGCACTTGTTACAGGCGGCAGTGCTGGTCTTGGAGCAGAGATTGTTCGACAGTTGGCGGCTCAAGGGTGTCATGTCGCTGTGAACTACTCATCCTCAAGCAGTAGAGCTCAAGACCTGGTCAAGTCGATTACAGGCTCTTCTAATATCAAGTCAATTGCTCTTCAGGGAGATGTGTCCAAAGAACAAACTTGTAAGGATCTCGTTGCAGAGACTGTGAAACAGTTGGGCGGGCTGGATATTCTCGTTTCCAACGCAGGGTGGACCCGAATTATCAATTTTGCAGACCTCGATGATATCACGGCAGATGATCTCGATAGAACCTTTGCTATTAATGTCAAGGCACACTTGTATCTTTTCCGAGCAGCCAAACCTCATTTTGAAAAGAATGCTGACGGTGGTTCATTCATCATTACTGCGTCTGCTGCAGGCCTAAAGCCCGGAGGAAGTTCGATTCCTTATTCAGTGTCTAAGGCCAGTTCTATCCATTTAGCTAAATGCCTGGCCAAGACCCACGGTCCCAAATCCCGTGTCAATGTTATCTGTCCTGGTCTGTTACTGACTGAGTGGGGTCAGAAGTTTGGGCCAGACAGAATCGCTCATATCGAAAACACATTGCCTCTCAAGTATACCTGTACTTTAGAAGATAATGCTGATATGTTTATTTCAGTAATTAGAAACAAGAGTATTACTGGATCGGTTATCTCTGTTGATAGTGGAATGGCCCTGGTTTAGTATTAAGTTGGAATTACTGGGTCGGTTATCTCTGTTGATAGTAGAATGGCCTTAGTTTAGTATTAAGTTAGAATAAATTGCAATAGATACTTCTTCTTCTTCTTCTTCTTCTTCTTCTTCTCATCTGTCGCGCAACGAGTGCAGTTTGTAAACAAACGTAAACTACCATATTCAAAGAGGGGCCCTGCAGATATGCAGATGCCTTGCAGATGCCTTGCAGATGCCATGCAGATGCCCTGCAGACAGCAATTGCGGAAATGTCTCTCCTTCCCCGCGTCTTCCCCGCGTCTTCCCCTTAGTTCCCCGCGCTCCACTAACGGAAGAGCCTTTGTCAACCCCGCAGAACAAAATATCTGATATCCAGCACTGCGGAATAGCTTTCCGCTGTTATTACATTATGTCGAGGTTGTCGTAGTGGTAGTAGTGGTGGTGGTAGGAAGAAGTACACAGTGAAGGAGAATGATAGCCAGACAGCCGAATCAATAGGATAAATCCAATAACAGAGATATATATAAACCGATATATATTCCCGTGACTGTAGAAACTGAATTTGAATTTCAAATACAGCATATCTTAACAATGGCACTTTCTTCAATCGTTCAAGAACTGGTTACCAAATTGATAACTTTATCCAAAGAAAATCCTTTGATCGTTTTCTTGGTTGGACCCATAGTGGTGTTTCTAGGTTATGTCATTCTTAACGAGATCTATCGCTACAATAGTCGTTATCAAGGCTTCTCAGGTCCTATAGGATACCCAATCTATGGCAATATTCCTCAGATTGCCGTCAATGCCCCAGAGACATACCGAAAGTGGTCTGAAAAATATGGCCCCGTTTTCCAAATCCAGTTGGGTAATGTTCCAGTTCTGGTAGTAAACTCTGCAGCCAGAGCCCGTGAGATCTTCCTCACCCACTCGCGACAAACTAGCTCCCGTCCAATGATGTATACCTTCCACAAGGTCGTATCATCAACAGCAGGATTTACTATTGGCACCTCGCCAATGGATGAATCTCTGAAAAGACGTCGAAAGGCTGCTGCCAGTGCTCTTAACCGACCAGCAGTCCAGTCCTATATGCCTCATGTGGATCTTGAAACAAAGGAGTTTGTAAAGGACGTCTATAATATTGGACAGGCTGGAACTATAGCAGTTGATCCATTGCCGATTATTCAAAGACTCAGTTTGAATCTGTCTCTGACTCTCAATTGGGGCACTCGCATTGACAGTTTAAAAGACCCTTTGTTTGCAGAAATCACAGAGGTCGAGGAATATGTTTCTAGATTCAGAAGCACCACTGGCAATCTGCAGGACTATGTTCCTCTGTGCCGTCTTAATCCGTTCAGTTCCGGGTCTCAAAAGGCAGTTGAAATGAGACAGCGTCGCGATGTCTATTTGACAAAAATGAATAAAGAATTGGAGCAAAGAATCGCCAACAAGACTCATAAGCCTTGTATCCAGGCCAATATTCTTCTTGACCCTGAAGCTAAGCTCAATGCTACCGAACTCATGTCCATCAGCCTAACAATGGTATCTGGTGGATTAGATACTATTACTACTCTTGTTGTTTGGGCCATTGCACTCCTGGCCACTCGACCCGATATCCAGCAAAAGGCGCTTGCTGCTATTAGAGAGCATTACTCGGAACAAGAGATTCTGTGCGATCCTTTGGAAGATCAGAAATGTGCTTATGTGGTCGCACTTGTGCGAGAATGTTTGCGGTTCTATAATCCCCTGCGCTTGGCTCTACCACGCGCTGTTGAAGCTCCATTCGTGTTTGAAGGCAAAAAGGTGCCCAAGAATGCAATCGTCTTCCTCAATTCATGGGCTTGTAATATGGATCCACAGCTTTATAAGGATCCATATGAATTCCGCCCAGAGCGGTTTCTCGAAAATCCATCCGACCCTATCTTCACATATGGTCAGGGGTCCCGTATGTGTGCCGGGTTCCTGCTTGGCAATCGCGAGCTGTATTTGCTGTTCATGCGGTTGATCTCCAGTTTTGACATTCAACAGGCAGAACCTGTTGATGTCCATCCTCTCACGGGCGTTGAGGACCCTACCTCTCTGGTGTCTACACCTAAACAGTATAAGGTTTTATTTGTGCCTCGTAACGAGCCTGTTCTAAAGGATGCTCTTAACAATCATATTGTTTGTACTGTATAATAAAATAAAGTTTGCATTTCTATATTGTTTGTACGCTACGCGGCGATTGCGA
>JAJMIG010000019.1:99991-116482 GCA_030583365.1 Sugiyamaella japonica
AGCCCCCCCCTCGTCCCCCTCGTCTCCCGCACCCCGCCCCCACTTATCCCCCACATTGACGTAATGTTAGAATGACTGAGTTTATAGACAAATATCCGGGAAATTGAGCCGTCATCTGTTTACCAGACAATAGCATTGCTTAGATTATTATCGTTCCGTATATCCGTGAGTCTGGGCTTCCTACGGTGTGTTCCGCCAGCTGACAGATTCTCCCTCGCTCTACCAGTGTTTGTGGTGTGTACTCAATTCCGCCTGTGTGCGGAATTAGCACTTCTCGTTGCTCGCTAATACGGCTTCGGCTTATTGCGGGGAACCTGCTGTTAACCAAAATGCCAATCGCGGCACAAAGGTTTAGAGTTCCTACCACAAGTATATATATATATATGGAGGGTCGTAGTATCATGTAATCAAATCATTGTATATATCAAGACAAATGGTCGGATCCAACTTCTCTACCAAAGACCCCTACGACTATCAGATTGGATTCAATTCGTATCATGAGTAAGTATCAATTGGATATTCTGGCTCGCCCAATGATCTAACTGGTTGACCATTACAGAACTGAATCAATCAATGGCGCACTACCAATAGGTCAGAATAGCCCTCAAAAGGCTCCTCTTGGTCTTTATGCTGAAAAACTGTCCGGTACTGCCTTTACAGCCCCTCGTCATGAAAATAAGCAGACGTGGCTGTATCGCATCATTCCTGGAGCTTCGCATCCAAATATGACGCCTGTCAAGGCCCCATGGGCTGCTCAGTCCGATGGCAAAACTACTTCTTCACCAGCTGGGTTCGATGACCTACAATATGTGCCTAATCAACTCCGATGGGACCCCTTTAATGTCTCCGATAATCAGACGTTTATTGATGGACTAAGACTTGTTAGTGCATCTGGGGACCCTCGTCTCAAACACGGATTAGCCATTTATGCATATGGTGCTTCAAAGTCAATGGATAAAGAGGCCTTTTATAATGCGGATGGGGATTTTTTGATTGTTCCTCAGCAGGGAGATCTGGATATTCAGACCGAACTAGGTAATCTCTATGTTCGTCCACAGGAAATAGTCGTTATTCCTCGTGGCATTCGTTTTAAAGTGAAACTTCCTTCAGGACCAATAAGAGGGTATATTTTGGAGGTTTTCACTGGACATTTCGAATTGCCTGAACTAGGACCCATTGGTTCAAATTGTTTAGCCAATGCTAGAGATTTCCAGGCCCCCGTAGCTGCTTTCGAGGAAGACGACTCTAAACACACTGTTTTTGCCAAATTTGGAGGCAATTTATTTAGTTTTGTGCAGAATCACAGTCCATTTGATGTTGTTGCCTGGCATGGTCTGTATTATCCTTTTAAATACGATTTGGGCAAATTCAATGCCATTGGATCCGTCTCTTTTGATCACCCTGACCCCAGCATTTTCACTGTCCTGACTGTTCAGAGCGATCATCCAGGTACTGCCATTGCCGACTTTGTGATTTTCCCGCCTCGATGGTTGGTTCAAGAAAAGACGTTCCGACCCCCATGGTATCATCGAAATACCATGGCAGAGTTTATGGGTCTTATTTGTGGTAACTATGATGCCAAGGAGGGCGGTGGGTTTGTTCCTGGAGGTGCTTCCCTACACAATGTTATGTCATCGCATGGACCGGACGCTGTCACTTATGAAAAGGCATCAACAGCCGATCTCCAGCCTCAGAAGGTCGGAACTGGCTCTATCGCGTTTATGTTTGAGACCACCTTGATGCTCGGTCTGTCAAAATATGGACTTAATGAATGCAGAAAGGTTCAGGAGAGCTATAACGAACATAGCTGGGTTCCTATTAAAAAACATTTTGTAAATCCTAGCAAGAAGATATAGGTGAGTAGTATATTTTACAATATTATGATCTAGACAACTGAATGCCTCGCCATTTTTGTACCATTAAGGTTGGGATGAAGCTTTCCAATCGAGGCTCCCTGTGTATGTAGATCTAGGCATTAGTACCCCGCTTTCAGTTTAAACTGAACAATCGCATCATTTATGCTCGAGACAAGTATCTCGATCGAGCACATTGGAATCGTCAAACAAAACCATTGATTCAAAGTGCTTTGCGCTTATTTCGATGCTTAATTATTAATCTGTTCTCGTTTTACAGTCTTGCCCTGCAAACCCGCTCAATTTCGCTTCTCATCCATTGAACATTGTAATATAACAGTTAATTAACCTGTGTAAACATCCACATCATAGATTTATTTCCTACTCAATTTGAGTGTAAAAGGTAAACTTCCTATTCTGGGGTGCTTCCTTGCATCAAGCAGTGGATTGTTTTAGTCAACCTGTGGGGTAAATTCTGCACGTCGTACTTCTCTGCTGGCCCGAGGTCGTCATCATAAATACGTGAAAAAAATGCAAATGGAAAATGCAAATGGTTCTAACAACCTTATTAGATTATTGTATATATCAGAAAAACGTTTCCACAAAGGTTAGCAAAAATAAAATAATCCAAGATGCGCTACTCTTGTGAGATCTAGATGCCTCGTGCTACCCACATGTTGTAAATCTATCCCATCGATCGTCAATGTCGACTAAATTCGCAGGGCGCACATCATCGTACTTGACAACATATGCTTCAATTGTCTTCCGAGGCGGCAGGGCAATGGACAAACCCCTCATTTTGAACTTGGACCAGTCTTCTGTTTTGGCTTTTCTGCAAAAGATCTGATATTGATCGACCCTACCAACCGAGCTTAAGTTGCTAAATTGTCCACACTCTTAATATATATATTTGAGCTAATATGTCTCTTTCTCTTTCACAAGAAAACATTTTTCCTTGTCTACTGCTCGTTGTTTCTTTCTATTCTTTTCTGTCTATTTAAATATGCGCTTCTTGGGATTTGTGGCCTCGCTCGCTGCTATTACTGTTGTACCATGTTGGGCTGCTCCGGCACCAGCTACAACTAGTGCTACTTCAAATATAAACAAAGTTCTCAGTGCTCTGAACGAGGTCAATTCTCAGTTGACTGTTGTAGAAGACAAGGTGAATAGCTTCAATGGTGGTCTTTTCGATATTGGCCAATTGTTGGACATCCAGATTCAGGCTACAACTTTGGGGAATGACATTAGTTCGGCTACTAAAGTAGTCAAGCAACAGCAAACTGTCTATAACCAGGCAGACTCTTTGACTATCTCGTCTTCACTCTTAAACTTGCTTCCTAACATTAACGGCACTTTGAACGCTCTTGTTGATAAGAAGAGTCTGTTTGATCATTCTATTCTTCAATTTGTCAGTGTCAGTTGGCTTGTTGCTTGTGATTTGAAGAACTTGAAACAGAATACCGACTCTCTTGCTAGTGCTCTTCAGTCCAAGCTTGATCCCATTCTGACCCAGGCAATCACTCAAGTAGTCGGTCAGATTGATGGATGGTTCACGGCTGCCCAGAAGGTGTATGCTAATTCGGGCCTCATCTCCTTGTAAGGGAGCAACCATGTGTATTTTACTTTTTCGATTCTTTGTCTTCGTATTCTTATAATTATGCTTAAAATATTTCAAAATGCTATGTTGAACTGTATTTGGTAATGTCTGTTCCTTTGAGAAGCGGCTGCCGGTCAGAGTCTCGAAAGTAAATGAGTGCCTGGTATTTGAGACTGTTTGTAATGTCAAGAATGGGTTCCATATTGTGGCATAAAGTTGTCCACACGTCCTGTTGCAAAAGCGAAAAATTCGGATTACCTAGGAGTAGGGATAGAATTGTATGTAGGCAATACTGGGATTCCGCTATTGTTGGCGAAGAAGCAGATTGGGGTGTTTCGAGCTCTGTATAAAAGAGCCTGTCTTCAGAGTAGGCGCGATCTTGCTGACAGGATATCATAAGGAAGGAATGACTAAGAACCTGTGTAAATAGCAGACAAACAGGTTCGGGTTGTGTTTTATCAGTCGTCCTTCTTATATATCAGTTCGGATCAAAATTATATTCCAACGGCCGTGTATCATCTTTTTCCCTTATACTCATTTAACTTTATTTCACATTAGAGTTCAAATCATATATATTTTACACCCTGCAATCTCTAACGCTACGATCTATGATAGCGACAAGGTATCACCGGCTGGGCAAATTAAAAAAAAAAAAGTGATGATATCTGTAGTCTATGTGCTACATTCACCATGCTAATTAATTAGGCTACATGGTAATCTCATTAGATTAGATCACAAACTCTGTAACCATCTAATTTTATTCTCAGACCTCCAGTGCCGTGTGCTCACATCTTCATCTCTCATTAGATATATCATGTATCATATATCATATAGTGTTGGTATCATGTTGAAGACCCTGCGCATAACCCTGGGATCTGCGCTGCATTATAGAGATGATTCCATTTATCCAATACATCCGGGGGAAAGATAAGATAAGGCCAGGTAACTGAAAGTCGAGATTTATTAATGCCAGTAACTTGTATTCATATCTTTGAACCAAGTGATATCAAGGGCGGAAATGCGGGCACCCCCTGTTCACCCCCTGCTATACGTTTATCGCGTCCAGCGGTTACGTTCGTGGGGACTTGGTATCATTTTCCCGGCCCGTCTGTTTCCCCGGCCCCCGCGCTCGTCACCCCACACAGACTACATTTTTCCGGACTTAGCAGCAGCCCCGGTATTTAAGATCCAAATCACGGATTGAATGCCTCTCTTGGGTAGCACGACTCCGATCGTAGCTGTCGTGTTGGCGATTATATAAACTGGAATATTCTCTATTTGAAAAGTATAATTCCTATTCGTATCAACACTGTTTTTCAAACATGACCAATTCTGCTACTACGATTCTGAAGCCGAATATAGGTGTATTCACCAACCCGGACCACGCATTGTACGTGGCAGAATGTGAACCCACGACTGATAAACTCGATCCCGGTCCTGGAGAAGTGGTTGTTCAGATCAAAGCTACGGGTATTTGTGGGTCGGATATCCATTTTCAAAAAGAAGGGAGAATCGGCCATACTATGGTAGTACGAGAAGAGCATATTCTGGGTCATGAATCGTCTGGAATAATTATCAAGGTCCATCCATCAGTTGAGGACCAGTTTGCCATTGGCGATAGAGTAGCGGTGGAACCTGGAGTGCCATGCCAGAATTGTGACCAGTGTCTGACGGGTAAATACAACGGATGCCCTAATGTTGCCTTTAAATCCACTCCGCCTGTACCGGGTTTGTTGAGACGCTATTTATTGCACCCGGCAAGATATTGTCATAAGATTGGAGACATGTCGTTTGAAAATGGTGCTCTTTTAGAGCCTATTAGTGTTGGATTGGCAGGAATCGAGCAGTCGGGTGTCAAGTTGGCGGATCCCGTGTTAATCTGCGGTGCCGGGCCCATTGGCGTTGTGTCTGCAGTTTTGGCCCGAGCAGCTGGAGCAGCCCCGCTTGTAATCACCGATATTGATCCAGGAAGACTTGAATTCGCCAAGAAAATGGTGCCTGGTATCCGCACAGTGCTTGTTAAACGAGGTGTTCAACCTCAGGCAGTGGCTGAACATGTTATTGAGATTGCCGGTGGTATCAAGCCTCGGGTGTGTATTGAATGTACCGGCGTAGAATCCAGTATCTCCACCGGCATCTACTCTCTTGAGTTTGGAGGTCTTATTCACGTTATTGGAGTTGGTCATGAGTTTCAAAACATCCCATTCATGCATTTATCTGTTAATGAACTGACGATTAAGTTGCAGTACCGGTATGCCAATACTTGGCCAAAAGCTATTCGCCTTGTTAATGATGGCTTGATTAACGTCACTTCTCTCATTACTCACCGATTCACACTAGAGGACAGTGTTAAAGCATTTGGCACGTCAGCAGATGTATCTTCCGGAGCTGTCAAAGTAATGATTTTTGATGACTAGTTTAAATTTCTGTATAAGATATATATACTTGACATAGATATTTTTTTTCAACCATCTAGTGAATACTTGATTTGTTTGCCTTTATTCTCATCAATGAGCTTTTGAAGATGAGACCTAAGCAACTGGAGATTTGGATTTTGGGGCTGGAACCTCGGCAGCCAGTCCGCCAATCCAAACTGAAGAATATTCTGAGCTCGCGATTTGCCGTTAATGGCATGTCCATATGATCCATGTAATGTGATTCTTTCCACCTTAGAGTTGTATGTGGCTCGGTGAAGGATGTTGTTGTTATAAAACACACAATCTCCAGGTCCCAATTCGACCACCAATTGACCTTTGATATCTGATTTCCGGTCTCCTGTGGTGGTAGCAACGCGCTCTTCGTCGGTTCTAGCCCGTTTATGAGTGCCTGGCACTACAATCAAACAGGCATCCTCACATAAAGCCAGATTGAACTGGGTTCCACTATCGGGGATTTGAAGTCTCTGTAGCTCCTCCTCAGCTGTGGCCTCGGGCTTAACGTCATCCCGATGCCAGTCAAGTGAGAAATCTGTCAATGGGTTGATCAACATATTGAGCAGTTCCATGACGAGATTATGTCTTGGCGTTTGTAAGATATCTGACGAGGCCTCAAGCAGCTTATCATTAGCATAGAAATCCTGAAACACCTCAGCTAGCTCTGGGCTCCAATCTGGGTGAAGAAGTCCCGATAATCCCCAGATATCAGGACTAAAGTTCTTGGGCCATGGAGGGAATTGTTTACCTGACACGAAAGTTAGTTCTACGTAAAGCTTACTCCACAAAAGTTTATTTACCTCGTGTACGGACAAACGGCCATTTCCCATCGCGAGCTACCTGAATGGCCTTTTCAGACGCCGCTTTATATTTGGCTATTTCATCAGGGCTTAGAAAGTTGCGGATCACCACAAATCCGTCTTTTTCCACTTGATCATGAAGCTTGTGAGGAAGACCAACAGGCATTTCTAGGCACAGTACTCAGAGTAATACAAAGTAATATGGTCTAAACTGTAAACTACTAGCAGAATCGATATCAACCATTATTTATATAGTCCTGTTCTACTGATCTATTGATCTGCCGATATTCATTTATAGTATGTAGCATGAAGCGGGGTAAGGGCCGAATGTAACGTTACAATGGCGCAAAAACTCTATTTCCAAGATAGATAACGAGATGCGATAACCGACGTACATGAGTGTGCTTAATATTATTATTATTATTCATTATAATTCAATTCGTCACATATATTTAAATAATTAAAATCAGATACACTAGATACCTCACCCTAATTACTAAGTGTTGTGGGTTTTTTCCAACCACTCAAAATGCTCGACCGCCTTCTTACACATGTCCTCCATGTCGACATCTTTCCAATCCTTGAAATTCACGCCCAATTTGGGCATGTCGCACGCCGCCCATACGACTTCTCTCCAAATATAGAATTCAAAGTCCTGGTAGTCAAAGATCTCGGTATTATCAGACGGTTTACCACAATATCGAACTCTTTTTTCATCCGAAGCAAAATAGTCCTTTTCTCCTTCATAGAGCATTACACGAAGATTGAGCTTGAACATGTTGAAATGGACGAATAGGATCCGCGGACTCAAATCACTCGGTCGCGTTTTGAGAACATGCTTTTCATAGTCGTCGTATGGCACCACTTGAAGCATACCTGCTCCTTTGAACCCGCCTGGCTCGAATCTTCCTGTCGGTCTGAGATCTGTTTTGATCTGATGAACAGGCTCTTCCAATGCCAACGCAGCCGCTATGAATGTTTCCTTGTCTCCTTCTCCTGCACTACCTTGAGTGAACAATGGATAATACGCATTATAACCATTAATGTTATAATAAACGGTCAGCAATAAACTCTTGTAATGCTTGGACTTGGAAATCATCAATTGTCCTGATTCAGAACTTTTACCAGGAAGAGCATTTTTCAAATCCACCTGAGGAATTTGCTCAGGATCGGTGACGGACAAGTTTCCACGAACTCGTTCTCCTAGCTCTATACCAGCAATATCATAATAATGGGTCGAGGTGGTTCGGAACCAGTAATCGGGCCAGATGATATAACCGGTGCTTAAATATGGCTCCTTGTGAAGTGACTCCTCGACATCTCGAATAGGAATATTATCAGCGTCAATAAAGATCACATCTTCGAAAGAAGAAGCCAAAATGGCCAATGCTTTTAACTGGAACGCGCGAATATCAAACATCTTGAAGAACTCTTCCCCATACACTTCTTCCAAAACAACACATTTGGCTCCGAGCATTGGCAAAAGCTTGTCACAAATTTGCGGCTCATATTCGTCTTTATTAGACAAAAATACTTCCACTGGAATCAGAGGCGATACTCGTCGAAGCATTCTTAAAGAGGCCATCATGATGGGCAGATATTTTCCACCACAAGTGTAAACGACACCTTCACCCTGATACACACCTTTTGGATATGTTGAAGGAAGATGTTCTACTGTGTCACGATGAGATTTGGTCAAAATGGCCTTTGCTTCATCTGACACTTCAAGAAAGTTGGCCAGTTCCTCCTTGGTGAAGATTGGCAACTTCTGGTCATGGGCCTTTTCAGGGGCTTTTCGATCATCTTTGTATTTGGTGAGTGGTTTGATGTCTGGGCGATATTTTTGGAAAATCGGCAACAACGACCGAATGTGATAAGCTCGATCTCCTCCAGTCAATTTGGCTTCAGGACGAGTATCCTTGATAAACGTACGACCTGATTTAGCCGATGGAGATGGCGAAGCAGTTGCATCTGCTGTAGCAGAAGTCGAAGAAGAAAGGGATTCTTCATCAACATCTGATATTTTTTTAGCAAAAGGTTTTGCCAGTGGTTTTTGGCCAGACTTGTCTGATCCGTCAGCTACCAACGCTTCAGGCAGTGCTGAAGTGTCCTGCTGTTTACTAGCAGCACTTTCAGTTGGTATTGATGGACAACTTCTGAGATTTGCAAGAATGGGCCAAGGATCAGAAATAATATAAAACAGGCCCAGGACAATGATTGCCGCGTAGGCAAACCGAGTAGCCTTTCTGGTGTTGAACATTTCTACCAGACGAGATAACGAACGACTCTGTGTTTACACCACTATTTTTATGTTGTTATGCTCCCTCCACACGCTCTCAGTCCGACTATTAAGAGAGAGAAAAACAAAGAGTGTTAAAAAAGAAGTGATCGCACGACTAATTTATTGAACGGACCGTCTAGCTAGGGCCAAGCCAACGCAACGCGACTCCTAGTAGCGGGCCTCCTTACTACCTCGTACTCACCAATCCATATCACGTCTCAGTAGCTGCATTCCCTTTCAGTCTGGTTGCAACTGCAACTACCAATCCAGACGCCCTGTTAAATGTGTAGGTAGTTTCTTCCGGCCTAGCTTCGCAGTTATATATATCTATATATCTACTTGCCTCTTTGTTGAGAATATGTGCCTATACCCAAAAAAAGTACCATCTAATGTGAGATATACTATTCCTGCATACAGAACCAATCTGACATTTGCCTAAAGCGTACAAGACGACGACTAGGCCACACGTCGAGTATCTCTCCTTCACCCACTTGCCTATCATATCTCACTGAAAAAGCTGCCATACAGTCATACATACACACATACTCGCTGCAGCTTAGAATTATCCGGAAGCAGATCACCTCCAGCACGAGCCACCGGCACAAGAAAACATTCTGCGACCCCGGCGACGATCTCCCCGTTGGCAACGGTAATATGGCAGCACATGTCTGTGTACAGTGTGAAGCTTATAGTTTATTGGCCCCCTACCTTGAACCTGACGCGCTGATTCTGCAGGCCTGGATGTCTAATGCAGATAAGCATGAAGCGTCACCGACTGCCACCACCAAAGCCACCACTAAAACCACCGCGACGCCGCCACCTGATAAAGAAAAGCCACTAAACTAGCAGGATAGCAAGAGCGGAATGCGTACCCAGTAGACGGACTAGTGTGGCGGTATACATGAATGCTCCATCCCTTGCTCAGCAGACCGACAGAAACTGGTTAGCTGCCCGTCGGGGCGGAGGGAGCTCGGTGCTGTGCGTCGCTGCCTGGGCCCGGCCACGCCTCCGGCGGCTGGGCTCCGCCCAGACCTGGTTGTTCCCGCTTCGCGGGAATGACGATGCCACGCGAGACTGGCTAGACGGACGAGGCGCCTCCTGGACAGCTGGGGTGAGGTGTCAGATGCAGCTGATGTATGACCCGCGCTCCCTTTACTCCAACTATCCTCCCTGTTCCTAATCTAATATTGGCAGCTCCTTCCCGTATACACATTCCCATGCTTCCTCCCTTCCATTACCGCTACTGCTCTAACTAAGCGACAGCCCAGACCCGCAGCGCAAGCTGCGATCGAGGATGTGGACCGTCGGTCTTCCCGCGAAGCGGGAACAACCAGGTCTGGGCGGAGCCCAGCCGCCGGAGGCAGCACCCTGGGACCCTGCATAATCTTATCTGTCAGCAACGCTCAGGGGGTCTATGGTGATCGCCGACTGGCATATACCCCTGAGCCTATATATAGACTATATAGACTGTATATAGGGGTGACAGTGCGGCTGCATAAACGGCCGCTATTGGCCGGTGGCCGTGATGCCAAAGTGCTTGTCTTCTTCCCCATTTTACAGCACATAAAGCAATATCAGTGTAGTTCTCCGTCCGCAAGTGGCCCGTCAACATGAAACTGTTTTATATTGGAGTGATTCGAAACACAGACGACAAGGGCTTGGAGCTTTCTAGTGCTCGCGACTTGTCTACGTTTAGTTTTTTCGAACGGTCTGGGTATGATTGTTGGGTTGAAATGCCAGCGAAGGATGCTAACATTAGGGGATTTCCAGGGTCGGCCAGTTTATGAGCTTTTTCAGTTTAACTGTCGCCTCTAGAACAAAGCCAGGACAAAGACAGTCTGTTGAAGAAGGAAATGGTAGGTGGCGGTGGCATGGCACACGACTTGTCAACTAACTAGTTTGCTTAGCATACGTTGGACATGTGTATGCGCGTACTGAGGGTCTTGCGGCGGTGATTATTTCCGACAAGGAGTACCCCGTACGGGTGGCGTTTTCACTGCTCAACAAAGTGCTCGATGAATATCTGGCCAAGTTTCCACGAAACACCTGGATCAATGCCAATAGTGGCCAAGGTCTCGAGTACACAGTGTTGGAGGATTATTTAAAGAAATACCAGGATCCCCAGCAGGCCGACACGATTTTGAAAGTGCAGCAGGAGCTGGATGAGACCAAGATTGTTCTTCACAAGACCATTGAGAGCGTTCTTGCCCGAGGAGAGAAGCTGGATTCTTTAGTCGACAAGTCCGAGGCGCTTTCCGCATCGTCACGTATGTTTTACAAACAGGCCAAGAAGACCAATTCGTGCTGTATTATTTCATAGAGGGGTCGGGGTGACTTTATTTGATGTGTTTGAGTTTGATTTTTTGTTGTTTTCATTGCCTTGTGTTAGCTACTTTTTAATAATCCATCGATCGTGTGCCTCCGCGAAGCGGAGCAACGGGTCTGGGCAGAGCCCAGCCGCCGGAGGCAGAACCGCCACACCTACATATCTATAGCTTGGACGGGACCGACAACTTCGGGCTCACGAGCGGTTCGTACACTTGAAGCGACAGGTTGTCAGCGGGGATGCTGTTGTGCGAACCCAGGCTTCGTACATCGACAAACGTGGAGTTTAGCTGGTCCAGTGATGTGATTCCCAAAAGGCGCATGTTCATTTCCAGCTCGTCTTTAAGAAGACCAATGGCCTTGCTTACGCCATCGACGCCATAGGTGGACATGGCATACAGAAAAGGGCGTCCAATGCCAACGCCCTTGGCGCCCAGAGCAATACATTTCAAGATATCGGTGCCTCGTTTGACACCTCCATCGACATAGACTTCGATTCTGTTTTCCCAGCCTCGGGCCCGGAGCGCCGCCATGGTTTCCACCAAGATCTCGATGGAAGACCGGGAAAACTCGAGCTGTCTGCCGCCGTGGTTCGACAGCACCACTCCCTGGACCCCGTGCTCTACAGCCAACAAAACGTCTTCATATCTTTGAACACCTTTCAGTACAATGGGCATTTTGGTGATGGATTTGAACCAGGGAATATCTTTCCAGGACAGCGACGTGTCGATAAACGACGAGATGGCTCTAGCAGCGCCCTGCGAGCGGTCCACGTTACCCTCGTCCTGTACATCGGCAATGCCTTCGTCATATTTTGATCTCATGTCCTTTTCTCTTCGTCCCAGCTGTGGCGCGTCCACGGTTATCCACAATCCCTTGATACCTCGCTTCTCGGCATGTTGGACAATCTGCCTGGTGATGTTTCGATCCGAGTTGACATATAATTGCATCCATTGCGTCTGTTGATCTGTTGCAGCGTCGATAATCTCGTCGAAAGAACAGGATGCCAGAGTCGGGATCATCTGAATCACCCCGTGTCTTGCGGCCGCCTGTGTCAAGACTGTTTCTCCATCAGGGTGTCCTAACCGCCCAAGAGCAGTGGCAGTGATGTAGAACGGTACCGAGGTCTTGGTGCCCAGCATGGTTGTAGAGAAATCCACTTGTGTGACATCCACCAGCACCTTTGGCCTGAACCATACCCTATGAAACGCATGATGGTTTTCACGAAGCGTGATCTCGTCGTCGGCTCCTGACGAATAATATGCCCAGGCCGCCTTTTCCATTGTCAGTCTGGCGACATGCTCGAAGTCCAGTAGATTATAGATCTGGCTTAAAGGTGGTCTGTGCTCGACATTCTGAAGTCTTTGAGTCTCCTCGGCACTCTGCTCTGGTGCTTGTGCTTGTCCACCCGTATCTTCATCTTTCTGGAGGGTTCCACTGACCGCACCCAGGTTCTTTGATCCTGGCAAGAACTTTGCAATAATGTCCTTGGGATGGATTGTTTTGAATTTCTCAGTAGCATCTTTACCAGCATATCGGAGAATTATCTTTTCACCGCCGGGATGACTGGGTAGAAACTCCGAAACATCGTAAACATTTCCATGAATCACGACCCAGCAGTCTTTGCGCGAGTTGTGTTTAGCAACTGATGGACGTTAATTGGTTCTGCATTCTCACAGTCAACTGACCGCTCCATCACACTACCTACGCTCCCTACGCTGCCTATGCTCCCTACGCTCCCTACGCTCCCTACGCTCGTCCACTCACCTTCGTTGATATCCGGCATCTTCTCGTATGATCCGTGGTTGTAGGTTGCGCGGTTCTAGGCAGGTTTATAGATGCGGACATTTGATTCAGCGACTTTGTGGGGTTTTCTCGGCCAGTGGGGGCTCTTGCATTCTAAGCGGCCTGCCCCGCTAAGCCGAACACGGGGGCCGGGGGGCCACGCCTCCGGCGGCCGGGCTCCGCCCGGACCTGGTTGCTCGCTGCGCTCGAGGCCGGGAGCTCGCAGTCCTCCGCGCAGCGGAGCAAACGGGTCTGGGCAGCGCCCAGCCGCCGGAGGCGTCGCCCCCCGCGACAGCGGTGAAGCCAATATACAAAAAAGGGGTAAGGGTGGCGGGGCCGTGGGGTAGCTGAATTTTTATCTCAATTACAAGTTATTTACTGCTTCAGTTGGGCTCGACGCTCCATACGATCGTCAGCCCACTTACGTACACGCTCTCCATATAAATACATGACAATAGGAAAAGGAATGCCCAGTATGAACATGAGAATACCACACAAGGTATTTGCCCATCCATAGCCAAGCTTAGCATACATCTGGGCACCAAACAGAGGGAAGCCAAAACCAAAAGTGGATCTAAAAACGGCTGCTGCTCCAACAGCAGATGCAGAGTATTTGGGATTCATGTCGATTAGATAGTTTTGGATGCACTGAAACACTGGGAACAGTGCGAAGCCGAAAATGCCTGTGCCGATAACTGGCAAGAGCCAGAAAGTTTGCGCTTGAGCAGTCCATCCATACCAGATAAGCCCACAGCCAAGAATGACTGCCGTAGGACTGACGAGGAAAATGCGGAACTCGGGTTTTGGAACTCCATTATTTCTTGCCGTCAATCTCAGATATACCTTCTGGGTCAAAGGAGTCCAAAATAACACACTCATAATAGAGCCGATTCCAAGTCCTAAATACATGAGACCACCGATTCCAGACTTGAAATGATACTTTTCTGCCCACAACTCAGGGTATGTTACAAGCATCAGATACAGGAATCCATACACAAAAGCCATGTAAAGACCCAGACCCACAATGATGGGATGGGTGAATAACATTATAATAGGACGGGTAATGGCGGTGAAGAATCTCGAAGTGAACGAAGTGCGAGCAATGTCAAACACGGTATGAAGATTATCATTACCAGTGAGTTTGCGCATCTTCTTGGCTTTTCTTGCCAACAAAGTGGGCGCATATGTTTCTCTATAAACAATGCAACCAACAAAGGCGACCGCTCCAGTTATAATTGACAAAGCCCAGAACACCCATCTCCAGGTACTGGCATACTCGACAAGAAAACCCGAGATAATTGGAGCAATGACTGGACCAAGATTAGGACCCAAACTGTACAGGGCAAGAGGAGTATTACGATCATGATCGTTGAACATATCAGCCAGAGTGCCAGCACCCACTGAGATTGGAGGAGCACCTGCCATACCAGCCAGAAATCTAAACACCAATAACTGAGCGGTATTTTTGGCTAGGCCACATGCAACATTAAAAATCAATAATAAAATGATAGACGTGTTCAACACCACTTGACGGCCATAAAGTTCTGAAATAGGGCCAATAAATAAGGGGCAAATGGCAAATGCAAGAACAAAAATACTGACAGTAAGACTCTGTACAGTTTCTGATTGAATATCGAAATCCTCGGCAATAGAAGTCACCGCAGGCGACAAAATCGACGAAGAAAGAGGAGCAATCATGGTGTAAACACCAACCACAATGGTAGTGATCCACTTTTGTGTGGGGGACCAATTTCTAGGGTTCTGAGGATCATCGGGGCCATCCCAGGTAACCAATTCCGGATCAAGGTCTCTGAATTCAGAGCCATCTCTATTGACGGTATCACCTCCGTCCTGAGGTACAAAGTGCTCGGAATAGACTGTTGAAATTCTCGACCGGATTGTTTCCATAGTCTGTTGACGAGACATCCTGATCTGTTCTGGATCGGCATCGCCGTAGATTTGTTGAACACTGTAACCACTGGCAGTTGACGGAGCCACAGAAGACCTTCTTGATAATGAACCGAGGATACCACCTCCATTATTAGTTTGTTCCTGATCCGAGGGAAAATATTCCTGTTTCTCTTCTTCACTGGGACTTCTATCTACCAATCTTTCTGGAAGAGGGAATTTTGATTCTGAGCTGCTACCGGAGTCACTCCGTTTGTAGGTAAAATGAGGGTCATTATTTGGCGACATGTTGGAAAAACCAGAAACCAAAAACCAAAAATGAAAATGCGAATGCTGAAACCACTTGATAGGCAAAAATATGTCTATTATGCTTCTAAAACTAATAAAATATAAAAAAAAAATGTCAAAGTGAGCTGCTATGAATGAAAGGACGGTTGAATAAATAACATGAATAATAAATAGATGATTGATTGATTGATTGATAGATTGATTGATGAAATTAACGGAATAAAAAAAATAAGGTTACTTTCGAGACATATACTTGTGTTTTGCTTTTTACAGGTATTTTTCTGGAACCAATGGTATTATTGTCTGTAGTCAATAAAAAGAGAATTTTGTACCTAGTGGTTCGTTCACCACCATATATATAAGTTTCCAGATGCAGAAAGTCAAGTTATTTCTCTCACATCGGATCGACCGAAAAGTTTGGAAAAGAGGAGTATCGCATTACGGAAACATTTTTTTTTAGGCAGTCGGCACAGTTGGATGTTTCTATTTTCAGGTGGGATTCTGGACCTCAAGGTTAATAGCGGATTCATTCTTGAGCGGAACTGTACAGCGGAATAAACGGTACGGCCTAACTTTATACGATTATGTGTACCCAGCGTTTACGAATATCAACTGAAAGTCATATTATATCAAGGACGTTTGTACTGAACTTCATTGCGACAGTTCAGCTCGGAGAGATATGGAAATCTCGAACCTCACAGTACACGGATAAGAACAACGCCGACTACCGACAAACAAAAGGAAGAAGTTTTCTGCAGGAGAAGGCCTTGTTGCTTTTTCGGCATGACTAATTTTTTTCAGTAATTAGGAACATTTGGCCGAAAAGGGCAATTATGAGACGGAGGTAACAACGGTGTATGCAGCTAGGGTTTAAGAACACGCGGCTTACGTGAGATTATCGACACTGCCTCATGCTTGCGCCATCGGAGTCCGCAGAGACTAACTCTGGCAAGCTAGGCTCGATTCCGAGTGGGGGTCGTAATGAAGAGGGGTTGTGTGAATATGAGTGGTGTTTTCACACTTTTGTGGTGGTCCTTGTCTCGTGTTCGCTGGCTTTGGTGGTGGTTTCCCTGCATGCACAGAATGCATAAACCACGTAACATTTCCAAGTCGAAATGTACGAGTATGTATGTAGGTGTAAATATATGGGGTATGTTTACGCGTGCACGGGATTCAGGGATTCAGGGGTTCAGGGGAGCACGGGGCTGCTCGCCGCTCACGT